>JANAVB010029215.1:14677183-14787183 GCA_029216955.1 Iris pallida | reverse complement strand
TCACATGTCTATCTTGTACTCTACATCGCTAGCCACTGATAGTTCTTTACTTATAGTAGATATTTCCTTACAGGCATCTCTTTTACTTCATATATATTCTTCAGCGTTTCATGTATCTTACTCTATAGCATGCTTACATTTCTTGTCATGATATGAAATGCGTGAGATGTGTTGTGCTCGTTCTTGTTCTGACTGGACCTGTTGAAAATATTACAGGTAACTTGAAGATTCACAGCTAGTCTAGAGGACCAGTAGAGCTTGGAGTAGATTACTAATTTATGGTTTAGTTTCTCTTTTAGAACTTGTTTTGTAATAAGTGGTGTCTTGAGATTGTTAAGATGTTATTTTTGGAGTTTATTTAAGTTGTTGTTTTGAGTTTTATATAGTTGTTAGACTCCTGTGTTATCTTATCGTGCTTAGATTGTGATTGAGTATTATCGTATCTTATACTTGTCCTCCATTCGGGGTTGAGGTTGTGACAGGTACATTATATAATTGCGTGAGTTGTTGATTAGATAGTGAACTAGAACAGCTTTCTACCGTCGACACTGCAGCGTAGGCTGGACGTACCTACTTTTCGTGATCCTACACTGGGTGCGGGTCATGACACAGACCAATTTACAGAACTGACTTGCATGGGCCATCACTAAAAACATGTCAAGACCTGATCCCAATATAATGGGTCTAGTCGGATCATGTCCAGCCTGCACTGTTGTGAGACTGCGGCAGTAAGCTGTATCAAGCAGTGAAACACAACAGGCAAGTATCTAATGAAAATAAAAATATTTTATTAAAATGAAACTGTTTCTGGAATGGAAATAACAAGATTGCAATAACACAAATTCATTTATTACAATTGTTCGAAAAACAAACAAAGGAAATAAAAAGACGCCAACATCTATGGTTCTGGGGTTCCTGGTTCTGGTTCAGCCGAATCTGCGGGACCCAAGTCAAGCCCGTAGAAAGAACAGAAAGCTAGTTCCTCCTCATCGCAATCACCTAAAAATGTCGGGTCTCCAGTCATGAGTGAACAAGAAACATTTTTCTTCCACATCTAGCATTTATAAATTAACAATAAATGAAAATGCGAGACAGTTTAAGAAACTCTATATGTTTTTGTAAATATTAGTAAAGACAACAAGCAAAATGATCTCAATGTCAAATATGATGCAATGCTAAGCTAGTGTTTTGAGTATATAACAGAGCCTGTGGTCGGCTGGGATAGAGGCAATAAGTATACTAACGTTTCGGCCGAAACGAATATTATACGGTACGACTCAACCCCCTGTGTGGTAGAGGTTAGCGCGAGAGATACAAGCAAGAATTTTGGCTTTGGTCACAGACGTTATACTACTCTCCCAAGCAATCCCCGAGTCAATGAGTCAATAAGTCAATAAGTCACTTTAGTAATCCAGCAATCCGTCAATCGATGTGGAGTCCGAGAGGGATCCACGGTGAATCAGTGTCACTATACTATATGAAATCAACTAATGCATACATTTAATTATTAAAGTAAAAATATAGACATGGAATAGATATGAAACTTGCCTCAGACTGTTCCTCGGCGTGGCCAGCAACAAGTGGTAACTGCTAGGGTTTTAGGAAACAAAACCTACAAGATCGTAGTACCAGATTTTAGTAACTAGGACTACGCTTAATTGTACAGAGCAACATTAAAGGCTAAATCTGGTAGGTTGGAAAACCTATTTGGAAAATAATTATATATATTTTGAGAATAGATTTATTACAAAATAATAATTGACAACATAGTTGTTTCTTAATAAAAATATGTTTTGCCGTAATAACAAATATTAAGAAAATAGTTTTAAATCGTATTTTTAGAAATTAATAATAAAAAGGAAATTTAGATTTTCCAAAACAATTATTTTGCTAATTTAGAAATTATTACCGATCAAAATATTAGTAAAACAGTTTTCTTAGAAAATACATTTTTTAACTATTTTATTTATCGAAATTAATTATTTAGCAAATAAAAATCATTTATAGAAATAATATTATTTTTATTATTTATTCTAATTATTGAAAGCTTTTTGGTATAAAACATTTTTAGGAAATATATACAGAAGTTTCCTATTGAGAAAACAAATAATATTAATAATATTTTTGGGTAAAACTAATTAATAGTAATAGACCATTTTACTAATGAACTCATTTACTATATTTCTTAATAAGCCGAAAATTCATAAAAATACATTTTGATATAAACCTTATAGGCCAATATTTACTTATAAAGAGTACTAATACTAATTAACTATTATCAATCTAATCCCTATGGTTTTTCTACACTAATAAATAATAACCAACATAATTAAAATAACTACACATGATTACACCATTAACTAAACATTATTATGACTAAACTAAACTATTCCAATTGGCAGAGCTTCATTTTGCCAATTGGCCGGGACATGTAATAGGTTTTGCACAGAATAACAGAAGATTTCCGGGATAGAAACTTACCAAAAGTTTGCACGAAGGAACACCGAGGGGAGGCCTCGGGCTCGGAACGAAGCGTCGGAACGCCAAAGAGGTCGGGAACGGCACGGTGCACGCACGGGGCGTGTGGACGAGCGGGGAGATCGCGCGGGAGACGCGCGCAGCACGGGGCTGGCGAGCGCGGGCGGGGACGGCGCTGGTCGGGCGCGCGGGCGGGGCCGCGCTGTCGGGAGCGACGCTGGGCAGCAGCGGCCGGGAGGGCCGCGTGCAGGGTGCTGCGGAGGCGGCGGGGCCGCTAGAGCGGTGGGGACGCCGGGCGGGGGTCGCCGGCGACGGTCGGGCCGACGGGGCACGACGGAAATGGGGCGAGAGCGGTATCTACGCGACCGAAATGTCGCGAGGAGCGTGAGGGTGGCCTCGGCTTCGAGAACGGAGGTGTGGTTAAGGAAATATGAGGGGTTTGGGAAGGTGGTGAGGGAGAAAGCTACTGTGGAGAAGAAGAAGTTTCAGAAAGTAAAATCTCTACGTGAGATTTGAGATCCATAGATAGAGGGGGTCATGCAGAGAGGGGAAAGATTGGGTTCGTGGGGGGTAACGGTTAGTCAGGGGGTTTAGTGGGTTTAAACTAAAAGGCTTAAGTCATTGGGCTTTGGGTTTAGGCTTAAGCAAAACAATCAAATAAAACTAATAATAATTAAACAATAGGCATGGGCTTCACAGGTGGACTCTATGGTGACTTGTCCCTTCTCCTCTATCCTTCACACTTAATAATAATAAAATTATTTTACTTGCCTTACTACATCCATTGATCGATGATGTCTTAGCTGAATTAAAGATGGTAATGCCACAAGTTGATAGCACAGTGTTCGAATTTAAGATTTATGTTTACATGTGGTATCAGAGCTTTGTTAGATCATATATTAGTTCTATGTATAAAATAATTTAAAAGGTTTATGAGCTTTTTTTTTTTTTTTTTAATCCCTGTTAATCCTTATTGACCAAATGAATAAACTGTTGAAATTTCGGTCAAATTTAAACTATTTGCTTGCTGGGGTGTGGGCAATTTCTACCAACGAGGCCCGGGGACAATTCCTGGGTTGGAACCCATTCTCTTCAAGGCTTCGAATTTGAATTTACTAGCAAATGTCCGAATGAGATACAGAAAGAGACCCATCCGAATTTTTTTTAACCTCTCTAAGGGTCTGCTTGGTAATGGTGTTTTCACCGGTTTTGGGGTGTTTTTGAACCGACCGTTTATGAAAACCCCTGCTTGTTAATTTTTTTGAGGCATTGGTTTTCGTCGGCTCAAAAACCCCCCAAAACTGGTGTAATGTATTTTTGGGTGGCTTTGTAAACACCCCAAATTGGCGGGTTTTGAGCGGCTTTATTTTTTTTA
The DNA here is from genome assembly GCA_029216955.1 of Iris pallida. Classification (NCBI taxonomy): domain Eukaryota; kingdom Viridiplantae; phylum Streptophyta; class Magnoliopsida; order Asparagales; family Iridaceae; genus Iris; species Iris pallida. Next base: position 14,783,330 of record JANAVB010029215.1, on the reverse strand, counting down.
TTCCATTTATATCCTCACAAAAATAGATATAATTATAACTACCGATACCCTTTCCTATTTAATTTATTCGTGTAAAAAACTTTCAGAACCGCTCGTTAGTGAATTACCAAGCATGGATTGGACTGGTTTAAAAGCCGCTACTTAAAAACCATCCAAAATCGGACCCCTCATAATCGCTCATAACCGGTACTCTGAAAACACCTCATAACCGCTACCCCGATAATTGTCAAGCAGACCCTAAGCATCTGTTGTAGAAACTTTTGATAACTACCATGGTGTTGAGAGTGGGATATGAACCAACGCCCTTTCGGACCAGAACCTTAGTTTTCTGAGTTATAACGTAAGGAGGGGGATAACATGTGTTTGGCAGCAAACACTTAGAATCTCTTTCCCAAATTTTTTTTGGAAAAATCACTACTCAGAAAGCAGCTTTCAGAGAGTAACAAAAAGTTGTTTTCTCAAAAGAATTCTCACGAGTGCGGGTCCCACCCCCCTCCCAACCCCCAAACACTCTCCTCTCTCTCCACCAAAAAAATTCCCACAGGAACAACCCACCCCATAGCCACCGCCTATGGCCGCCGCCACCCCCTCCTTCAGCGGGAAGAAGCTTGGCCATCATCCCCTTGTTCGACGAGAGGGACGAGACGACGTCGACGACCTAGCTCGTCGTCGAGGACGAAGGGTCGGGACAACGTCGACGACCGGAGGCGATGAGTCGGGACGACGTCAACGATCAGAGGGGCGGGACGACTGAAGGCGAAGGGTCGGGACGACGTCGACGACCTAGCTCGTCGTCGAGGACGGTAGAGGCGGAGACCGGCGTGTCGGGGTTCTCTGACGGCGGCGCTCAGATCTGGTGGCGAGACAACTGTGTCAAAGTGGAGGCCGCTGACTTCCTGACCCACCCTCGCCGGCGGAGTGGAGGCCGAGCACGAAGCTCCGGCAGGGTGGGGTGGTTGTATAGGACCCAGAGGCAAGACAAGAAATGTGTCAAAGTGGACACAGAGATGACATACAAAATTTTGGACACTACTTTTTCTCTACGGACACAGAATCCATAACTTGATATAATGTGACACATGATACATTAAAAAAAAATTATTTTTAAAAATTATTTTACCAAACAGAATTTTTGTTTTTCGTTTCTGAAAACTATTTTCTAGACGAAATTAACCAAACGCAAACTCAGAAATTATATACTCAGAAAACAGTTTTATAACTTACTCTCAGAAAACTGTTTTCAGGAAAAAAATTCAGAAAATATATCCAAACGGACCCTTAATCTGGCGCCTTAGACCAACTAGTCCATCTCAACATGATAATTGTTGAGAGTGGGATTTGAACCCTCAACATTATAAATGATTCCTTTCAGACGAGAACCTTTTAATCTCCCAGTGACTCTTTACTAGTTGATTATTATTATTATTATTATTATTATTATTATTATTTGTACCTAAATCTGGCATCTTAGATCACTCAGCCATCTTGGCACAGATACATAGGAAACAATAGTTTATATATATTTAGCACATAATATTTATGATATCATCATATAGTTAATTGTAGATATATTTTGTATATGGTTTGAACTACAATATTCGTATTATATTGAATTGATAATCACCACAGTGATTTCAATTATGTACATGTATATTGTTATTTTTGGATGACATTCATATTATTAGTTGGTGTTCACCACAGTGGACTCAAATTATGCATTGCATGTTCGACTAAGTAATATCATCATTGGTTTATTTACTTACATTATGTGTTACCCACAGGTGGACCATATTATTAGTAAATTAAACATTAAGGTAGTTGATTATTTGTAAGCTTGTTTCTATAATGCAGGTCAAATTCCTGTTCAACTTAATTCTTTTGCCAACTCCGTTTCCAAACTAGATAGGACTAACTACTCGGAGTGGAAAGAGCATGTGGAATTTTGTTTGGGGGTTCTTGACATTGATTCAGCACTTGTTGTGGACAAGCCTGCTGATCTTACGGCTTCGTCCACAGCAGATGAGGTTAAGCGCTTTCACACATGGACTAGAACCAACAAATTATGCTTGATATTCATACGCTTAACCACTGCTACCAATATCAAATCTTCCATTAAAGAAACTGAGACCGCTAAGGAATACTTATCTATAATTATTGAACGCTTTAAGACCGCTGATAAAGCAGTTGCTGGAAAACTTATGGCTGAACTTACGACAACCCGTTTTGATGGCTCCAAAACCATGCAACAACATGTACTTGACATGACTAATCTGGCTGCAAAATTAGGTAAATTGGGCATGACAGTGGCGGATTCATTTCTAGTCCAATTTATCCTAAACTCATTGCCTTAGCAATATGGTCCTTTTCAAACTCATTATAACACGATTAAAGATACATGGAATGTGAATGAATTGACCAATAAGCTAGTTCAGGAAGAGGCAAGAATTAAGCAGCAAAATGGTCATGTTGCTCAAGCATATTATATGGTTCATGGAAATAGAAAGAACAAATTCATAAAGAGAAACTGGAAGGGCATTAAGAATGGTCCATCCAATGAGTCAGATCGACCCGCATCAAAGAAAGCTAAGAAGGATGATAAGTGCCACTTATGTAAAAGGCTAGACATATTCAGAAAGATTGCTTGAAACACAAAGCTTGGTTTAAAAAGAAGGGTATGCTTTGGCTTTTGTATGTTTCGAATCAAATTTTGTTGAAGCTCCTTCTAATACTTGGTGGATTGATTCTGGTTCTAATATTCATATTTCAAACTCGATGCAGGGATTCCTTACAACCCAGACCACAAATCCAAATAAAGACTACCTTTACATGGGAAATAGAGTGAAAGCTCCAGTAGAGGCCATTGTCACTTTTTGTTAATATTGGATTCTGGTTTTTATTTAGATTTAGAGCAAACTCTTTATGTTCCTTCAGTTTCTCGAAATTTAATCTCTATTTCTAAACTTGATAAGGATGGCTTCTCATTAAAAATATGTAGTGGTTGTTTATTTTGTACAAGAATAATGATTTTGTAGGTTCAGAATTTTTTATCAATGGCTTATATCAAATAAATTTTGAAAATTTCTTTTCTGAATCTATTCTTGTCACCTTGCATCATAATATTGGTTTGAAACGTAGTATGACGAATGAAAGATCTTCTTTCTTGTGGCATAAAAGACTTGGTCATATATCCAACGAAAGAGTTAATTTATTAGTAAAAAATGAGATTCTTCCGAGTCTCGATTTTACTAACTTTGGAATTTGTTGGATTGTATTAAGGGCAAACAAACCAAACATACCAAGAAAGGAGCCACAAGCGCCGATCTTCTTGAAATAATACATACAGACATTTGTGGACCTTTCGATGTTCCATCCATTGGAGGAGAAAAATATTTTATTACCTTTATTGACGATTTTTCACGTTATTGTTATCTTTACCTTTTGCATGATAAATCTCAATCTGTAAATGTCGTAGAAATTTACATTACTGAAGTTGAGAGACAATTAGGTAAAAAGGTGAAAATCATTAGATCTGATAGAGATGGTGAGTATTATGGAAAATATCACTGTGGATGCATGTACTGTAGATGCATGCAGAATGGTGTAGCTGAAAGACGCAATCGTACACTTATGGAAATGGTTAGGAGTATGATGAGTAATGCCAATTTACCCATATCACTGTGGATGCATTCACTTAGGACCGCTGTGTATATCTTGAATCGGGTTCCCAGTAAAGTTGTTCCTAAGACACCTTTCGAAATGTGGAAAGGATGGAAACCTAGTTTAAGACATTTGCACGTATGGGGCTGCCCAGCGGAGGCACGTATTTACAATCCACAAGAAAAGAAACTGGATCCAAAAACCATAAGTGGTTATTTTATTGGATATCCAAAAATTCAAAAGGGTATAGATTTTACTGTCCTAATCATATTACGAGAATTGTAGAAACCGGTAATGCTAAATTCATTGAGAATGACAAAGTCAGTAGAAGTGATAAAAATAAAGAAGTGATTATTAAAGAAATTCGGGTACCAATTTTCTTACCACGAATCTTGAATGACATAGTTCTACCTAAAGTTTTTGATCCAATCAACAACATAGAACAAAATGTCAATAATCATGAACTCCATAATGAGGCTGTCATCATTGAACCGAATATAAATACAACACCAGAAGTTGCATTAAGGAGGTCCCACAGATCCAAGAAATCAGCTATTTCGGATGATTACGTGTTGTACTTGCAAGAATGTGAATTTAACATTGGGATGAGCAAAGATCTGGCTACATATACACAAGCCATTAAATGCAAAGATTATGAAAATGGATTGATGCCATGTTTGATGAGATGACATCTATGGCTGATAATAAAGTTTGGGAGTTAGTCGAATTACCATAAGGACATAAGAAAGTCGGTTGTAAGTGGATCTTTAAGGCCAAATACGACTCTCTTGGTAATATTGAACGACGTAAAGCTAGACTTTACTCAAGAAGAGGGTGTTGATTTCAATGAAACCTTCTCTCCATTTTCTAAGAAGGATTCTTTATGGATCATTATGGCATTAGTAGCTCATTTTAATTTAGAGCTGCATCAAATGGATGTGAAAACAGCTTTTTTGAATGAGAGTTTAGAAGAAGAAGTCTACATGGCTCAACTAGAAGGCTTCATCGCAGATGGCAAGGAAAACATGGTTTGTTTGTTAAAAAGGTCAATATATGGATTAAAACAAGCTTCCCGGCAATGATATATTAAGTTTCACAATACCATTAGTTCCTTTGGGTTTACTGAAAACATTGTTAATCAGTGTATATACCTTAAGATCAGTGGGAGTAAGTTTGCATTTTTGGTTCTATATGTTGATGATATATTAATTTCCAGCAGTGACCTTAGTTTATTACGGGAAACTAAGGATTTTCTTTCTCAAAACTTTGAAATGAAAGATATGGGAGAGGCATCATACGTGATCGGAATAGAAATATTTCGTGAAAGATCACGTAGATTTTTGGAATTGTCCTAGAATGCATATATCACAAAAGTTTTCGAAAAATTTAATATGGCATTTTGCGATCCTAATGTTGTTCCAATTCAGAAGGGGGATAAGTTCAGCTTAAGTCAGTGTCCTCAAACTGAATTGGAACGTGAACGAATAAAAGTTTTTCCTTACGCTTCTCTTGTAGGAAGTTTGATGTATGCACAAGTTTGCACCAGGCCAGACATTAGCTTTGCCATCGGTATGCTGGGACGTTATCAAAGCAACCCAGGAATTGATCATTGGAAATCTGCTAAAAAAGTGCTAAGGTACTTACAGGGGACAAAGGAACATATGCTCACATTTAGACATACTGATCATCTTGAGGTGATTGGTTACACAGACTCGAATTTTGCTAGATGTGTGGATACTAGAAAAATTACTTTTGGTTTTGTTTTTATCTTAGCCGGAGGTGCTTTATCATGGAAGAGTGCCAAACAAACTATTATCGCATCATCCACCATGGAGGATGAATTTGTAGCATGCTTTGAGGCTACAATTCAAGTATTATGGTTGCATAATTTTATTTCAGGGTTTAGAGTTATGGAATATATTGCTAGACCACTGAAAATTTATTGTGATAATGTCGCAGCAGTATTCTTTTCAAAGAATGATAGGTATTCTAGAGGAATAAAGCACATGGAGATGAAATACCTGTCAGTGAAGGAAAAAATTCGGAATAAATGAGTGTCAATTGAACATATTAAAACAAATGATAATATAGCAGATCCGCTAACTAAAGGGTTACCACCCAAGACATTTAAACAACATGCTGGAAAGATGGGTCTTGAGAGTAAACAATAAACTTTTCTTATTTATGGATTGTTATGTGCTTGTATTTTGACATTTTGAGAATTTATTATTGAAAATTCTGAATTTTTCTGTTTCCATTGTCTATGTACATGTTATGTGAATGGACAAATGATAACAGAAATAGTCTTTTCATTAAGACATTAAGGGAACATTATGATACTTCATTGTACAGACTTGGTTAAGTAGATTATTGGTATGTGGTACATGGAAGGGACCATGTTCTTTAATTAATCTGGAACCGCTATAACTCTCATCAATGATTCAATTAACTAAGGTAATTAAGACAAACCTTTTAAGTTTGTTATTTTAGCATTTATGCGCACCTTATGACTCCTATATGAAACCATAAATATGATTGTTATATGGACCAAGTGGGAGATTGTTAGAAATTTGTATATCTCTGACTTCATAAATATTTCTTTAATATGTGGTCCATATTTCATATCATGGTTAATTTATGTAATTGTTGAATAATAAAAGTTTGGTTAATTTAGAAGATTTCTACCATTTGCAACTTTGATGGACGGTTGCAACTTTTGGTAAATGGTTGCACCTTTGATGAAATGTTGCACGAATATGGTGATTCGTTCCCTCTCTCTGCCTATATATATATATATATATGAACCCAAATTCCATCATTAGGGTCATCTCAAGAACATAATTTATAGAATAGGCCAAGAGAGAGAAGGCAAATTTTACATCAAAATAAACAATGGATTCCGGTATGTCTTTATGATTTATAGTGGCTAATCATATGATCAAGATCCTCTGTCGATTTACATGTTTTATATTTACATGTTCGAATTTAAGATTTATATTTACAACGTAGACTGTAATTGATTGTGGAATTGTCATTTTGTACTCGACAAAAGATATTTGTTTATGTAGAATTTTCGAACACCAATATTCTTAGTCGAAAAATAAAATAACTATGAAAAATAAGGCATATGACCGTCATATGTCCATTTTTATCGATTTTAAAATACTAACGGAATCTAGTTAGACACTCTTTAAACCAAAATACAAAGCTTAGATACCAAATTAATCCAAAAAAGTTCGATCACCTAAACGTCAACCATTACATTCTTCAGACACCATTTGGGTAGTTAACTTTATTTTGAATTTTTATTTTTATTTTATTTTTTGAAGCAGAAGCTTAGACTGGTCCACGACCCAAAAAAAAGCAATTATAGACCTGGGGTAGCCCATGGCTGCCTAGAGAAGAATTAAATAAAATCTAAAAAAAGAAAAAAGAAATGTTATCCCTATTTCTAAGCCATCTCTTCATCCTCTCACTTTCATCTAAAATCTCTCACCGGAAAAAAGAAACAGACTCTCCCTCCCTCACAGATGTTCTCATGCAGATTTTTTATCCTTACTAGTTTCCTAGGCCTTTTTTTTTTCTCTTGTGAAACTTCTTATTGGTTTATATAAATTATTGTATTTGCTAAGCTAAATTTGATTACAACAATGTAATTGACAATTTTGCACACAAAAAGAGAGAAGAATATGAACCTTTTCTATCTAGATTTAGTTGTGTTATTTTGTTCCATGTAATAAATTTAGAACTTTTTAGTTGATTAATTTACTGGACCTTTGTGATAATTTATGAGCATTCAATGACTAATTATATTGTACTTTAATTTTATTGGATTTGTTGGATTTATTATAAAAAAAATTATATAGGGAAATGAGGTCTCATTTTGCTGGAGTTGGTCCTGATAAATCACTAAGGCCTTGTTTGGTACACTGTAATGTAATCGTAATCGCAATGTAATAATTTTTTTTTTCATTTGATTATATTACAATTACTGTAATGTAATCGTAATCGCAATGTAATCAAATAAAGTAATTTTTTTTATTTGATTATATTGTAATTACGATTACATTACAGTGTACCAAACCAGGCTTAAGTGTTGTGTGATGAATGAGAATGTAATATTTCCAACATATATTTTTTCTTTTGCTAATATCGCCAGTTTAACGTGGTGGGACGAAGAAAAATGGCACCAAATTGACTGCAAATCGCGCCGGCAGGCTCCTATGAGTAGAATCCTTATTTCAGTAAAAAAAAAAAAAAAAAAAAAATCAAACTGAAAGTCTAGTTATCATTTGATTACCTAAAGTCGGTAAGAAATGTGAGGAGAAGCCTATCGTCTTGTCCCTTTTTGTATATCATGTAATAATACTGGAGCCTATAGCCGAAAAGTCGTAAATATGTGTAATTTGGTACAATTTGTATCTAAAGTTTGTATTTTTCTGCTAATTTATAATAAGCTTATTTTTAGATGCCGAATAATTAGTGTAAGCTGAAAAATTAATTTGTTAACTTTTAATTTTAAAACACATGTTTTTTTTCTTCTTCGAATTATTTATGTCAAAAGTCTTAAATTTTTAATCCATACACACAAAAATACAAAGAATAATACTAGTTGCTGGTAGCCCCACCATATTTGTAAAGTGGTCACTATATCACTTCTCTATTTCACTTCATTACAAGAGCCAAACATAGGAATTACAGAAGTTACAATTTTCAACTCACTTCAACAACCATATGAACATCAAACTTTACGATTTTTCACTTCTAATTTCCACATATTCAAAGCATCAAATGAAGGAACCCATAAAATATGCGTACACATGACGCGCATACGCAATTCGTATGTAAATTTTACACTTCCAAAAAACTTTATTTCGCCCCCACCTCGCAGAGCCAAAGAGCCCCCAAGTGAGAGTCCTCATCACACTAACCAAGAGATTTGGCTATTTTGAAACATTTCATTCTATTTTATTGATTAAAAAAATGGAATAACAAAGATGGAATGTCTGGATATTTCATGATACAGACTTGAATATTTAGTTCACAATTTATGTGAAACTTTCTTTACCAGTTAAGTTTCCGCAGTTTCTGTCACAGAAGCTCTCTGCTTCATCATGTTTTATTGTCAGTTGTAGTGATTAAAGACTAGGGTTTTTTTTTTTTTTTTAAATTTTGAAAAAAAAAAAATTACATGAACCTGACGTGAATCGAACACGCAACCTTCTGATCTGGAGTCAGACGCGCTACCATTGCGCCACAGATCCAGTTCGTAAAGAAGTTCCTATAGATTAAATTTATTTCGCTTTGGGATTTGTCCTACCCTGCGGGCCTTTTGGTCTACTCTAGTATGTAATTAGTTACTTATGAAATCAAACAAAAGCTGAACAACTTTAGTTAGTTTTTTTTTAACGGTGTCTGACGTAATATTCGAAATATTTTGTGTACACTGCATTCTATACCTTTTGGGCCCACTGTTATCTAGCTTTTACCATAAATGAAAGAAATAATATATTTTCGTGGCTTGATCCAGGTCCGAAATTAATATGAGGCATATAAGACAGTTGTCTCATGTCCAAAAATTGAGAGGGCACAATTTTTTTTATTATATACTAGTAAATGCACGTACTTTGCACGTATAATAACGGATAAAAAGAATATTATCCAATTATAGTTAAATATTTCTTCTAACTCATGTGGTTAAGATGGAAAGTAGTTTTTCTGTTTGGTTGAGTTCGATTTCCTATGTTGACAAATTTAAACTTTTTTTCAACAATTTTTTACGTAATTTTTTTTTAAAGTAAATGGACCGTGATATAATGACGGCTTAGACGGCTCACTTTTGAGCCGTTTTAAAGCCTCATTATATATTACTAGTGAATACACGTGCTTTGCACGTCTAATAATGTATATAATAAGAATATTATTCAATTATTGTCAAATATCTCTTCTAACTCATGTGGTTAAGATGGAAGGTTGTTTTATTGTTTGGTTGAGTTTGATTCTCCATGTTTAATATATATAATATTTCTAAGCTTTTTTTTAACATTTGTTTACATAATTAAATTTTTTTAAAATAAAATAAACCATGATATAAATCCAATTATAGTAAAATGTCTCTTCTAGCTCATGTGGTTAGGATGCAAGACATTTTTCTTGTTTGGTTGAGTTCGAATCTCCATGTTGATAATTTTTTATTTTTTTCAATAATTTTTTATATAATTTATTTTTTTAAAATAAAATAGACCGTGATATAAAGACGATTTAGACGGCTCACTTTTGAGCCATTTTCATTATATAGTGAGTTGAGGACACTCCCCTCTTATTCTCTGTCGGTACTTTTTTGAAAATTGTAACTTTTGTAACCTTAGCCGAGGACACTCTCCTCTTATTCTTTGTCGGTACTTTTTTGAGCACTCTCGCTCTACCCTCAATCTATATATATACTGATATTTTTCACACTATGTAATATATAATTCATTAATATAATAATACCATATTTTAAAAATAAATTGTTATTTAAATATGCATATTTTGCTAAAAAATTGAAGGTCCGGTACATTGGCCCATGAAACCGAACCGATCGAAAATCGAACCGAATTAATTCGGTTCGGTTTTGTTCGGTTTTTAAAAAAACGATTCGGTTTTCGGTTTTGAGAAATACAATTTACGGTTATTTCGGTTTTCATATATACGATTCGGTTTGAACCGAACCGAACCGTGCTCACCCCTACTTTCTACCTGCAGTCTGGCCTGGTGATGGCCCACCGCCCTCAGGCCATTGAGTGTTGCCTAAACTTAAAAGAGAATATTTTTTAGGTTTTTTTTTTTTTCTTTGTTATAGGAGAGAGATACTCGCGTCTCGCGCGTGCGTTCTGCTTTCACGGAAAGAAGTGGCTCATTGGCTCAGCCCTCCCCCTTTCCACAGGTAAGAAGATTTTAAATCTTTGCTTTTTTATATATAATAATATGATTAGTTGTTGAATGTACTTTTGCATTTTATTTGTAAAAAAATAAAATTGTTGTGGTGCTATTCATCTTTAGAAAAGCAATTCTTCGAACCTCCTAGCCTTTGGTTTGCAACCGGAATGAGCATTCGGCTAATTCGGTTTAAACCGAACCAAGTAATCTAAAATCAAATTGAACCGAAACCGAATAAACAAAACCGAAATCGAACCGAATTAGTCCAAAACCGAATCAAATCGAACCGGATTAAATCGGTTCGATTTTCGATTGATCATTTTATTGAATTTTTTTACCTTTTTTTGTTAATATATATATAGTAACTAAATATACCTAGATATATTTAGTATATACCTATAATATATATTTAGTATATACCTATATATATTAATACTTAACACACACACACACACACACACACACACACACACACACATATATATATATATATATATATATATATATATATATATATATATATTAAAAAAATTTATTTGGTTTTCGATTTTGGATCGAAATCGAAACCAAAAATCGAAACCGAATAAAAAAATTTAGTATTTTCAAAATCGAAACTGAACCGAATTTTTTTTAAAACGAACCGAACCTCTTATTCGGTTCGGTTTGATTTTCGGTCCAAAATCGAATAATGCTCACCCCTAGTTTGCAGTACTGTTTTACTGGTTTAATGTGCTGCATATGTTTTGCTACGTTGAATAATTGTGTACCCATATGTTGAAATAATTGTACATCGCTACATTGAATAATTGTGCCCATATGTCAAAAATCATGCCTCAAGTGAATTGTTAAAGGGTACGATATTTCGACTCAAGCAACTGAAATGAAAGTGTCACAATCTTAAAAGCATATTTTGGCACATATATTGAAATAGTTGTAGAGTAAATGTTCATAATTTAGCAAACTACATTGAATAGTTATTCAATATAAATTTTTTGAAGCGGTCCGGTCTTTTCTCGCTCATATCTTATTCATTCATTTCCTAAAAAAAGCATTGTTAGCTTTCCTGTGGAACATCAGTTTTAGAGAAGCAATGTTATCTTTCCTGTGGAACATCAGTTTTAGAGAAGCATTGTTAGCTACATTGAATAATTGCTCAATTTAGAGAAGCATTGTTAGCTACATTGAGTAATTATTACTATTTTGAATTACTCCAAACATTGTTAGTTTTCTTTTTTATTTATTTGCCTGAAACAGCAATTTTATCTTTTGATTTAGAACATCTTCAATTTTATTAGTATTTTATTATAACATATATTTTTTATGATATTAAATTTTGTTTATTATTTTATTTCTTAAATTTTGGATTGAAAATACTGTTGGATCATTATCGATAGAAAATAATAATATAATATAAACATTAAGTCTTGAGGGTATCATTTTTAGAGTTCGTCTCAGGGCTGAAAGATCTAAAGTTTAGCACTGTCTCGATTCACTTATCTTCTGCCACTCTCTTCATGCTGACCACAAGAATCACTCGGATTCGACAACTTTAGTTTAGATACTTAATAGGAAATCTAGTCAATAAAAGAAATTTGTTAATAAGTAACTTAGAAGGAGAAGTGTCTAGAGACTTTGTCTACACGATGATAGTCAATGGCTTGGACGTGCTCCATACCCCTCGATTATCCTAAAGGAAAGATGAACATCTGCATGCTCTAAGTAACTTAGAAGGAGAAGACAAACTTCACCAGTGAGCAACCGGAATGTTGGAAAAAGGATGAAGAAAGATAACCACTAAAGTTGGTGTAGTAAACACATAATTTTTTTTTTTTTTTGAGAATGGACCTTGTTTACTAGAGAGAAAAGAATAGAAAATTAATATTTTCGATGTCATAGTGACATTATTGTACAACTATTTACTACTGTGTTTTATGACATAATTCAAACTCAAAATCATGAAAAATCTTATGACAAAATCTATTATTCCCGAAACAGATCTACATGGAGAGACGATCAGAAACTAGATATTTTCAGCTAAGAGTAGCTCTCTAATTTCCTTAAAGGAGATCGAAAACTAGAGATTTTCAGCTAAAACTAGCTCCCTAATTTCCTTTAAAGGAGATCGAAAACTAGAGATTTTCAGCTAAAACTAGCTCTTTAATTTCCTTGAAGTATTTCGGAGATTTCTGCAAACGAGTTTGCTCTCCAAAGTACATGAAGCCACACAGAACAAGTAGAAGAAGAAAGAAGGAAGAGAGGAAGGCAACTCTGCTGGGATGATGAAGATCACCGTTACTCAAAGCAAGATTCGCATTTATACGATCCGCTTGCAGGAACTAGCAAGTTCTCAAAGAACTTCTGGAACGCTCGTTAGTCAATTTTTTGTGACTTGAACAGGCTCCCTGGACTTCACGGACTCCCTTTACTCTCTTCTTTAGTGCATCTTAGAGAGGAGGCCAGGGGGGCTCTATTTATAGAGTGGAGTGAGACTTCACCATTTTTTCTATCCGATGTGGGACTAAAATACCAATACTCTAAAACAGAGTTTGATATTTTACATCATCCCCTAATCAGCATAGTCGAGTGCCAGTCCACGCCTACACCCAGAACACACGCCCGTGCATGCACGAGGCATCCTGGAGTCCGCATCCGAGTCCGAATGACAAAAATTAACTTGCATCCTTGTTGGAATTAATCCTTTTTTCTTCTAGAAAAATACTCTCATATGGCACACACTTGTGCCCCCACCACACCTCATGTGCACACCTCAACACAAACAATGCATTATATTGAGATATTTACCATTTAGTGTAGTCGATGTGGGACTATCTTTTCTAATCTAAAGACGAAAACACCAACAATTCTCCACATATCACAATATATGGGTTGAGCATTCTCCACAGTGACTGCCCATCATACATTAGGAGAGATGTCGCTACAACTTGAATCTTCCCGCATGGATTAAATAACAATATGATACAAGAATGGACTAAACCTTGAATTCTGTACCATAACTGTAATTCTTTTCAGTCACATAATGACATCAACTGTGCTTCTGGCTGCACATTAAAGGCCATGTGCCAGCCTGGTTTCGGTGTATGTATATTGGATGTCTACAAGATTTTCCTCAAGAGACAGCTTATATCTCTATCCATACACTCTAGGTGAGTTCTTTAAAGAGTCTTGGCATGAAGTCTTTCGCTTTATTGCAGTGCTACGCCGCTATGTGTCACGCTCCGCTCCCGCAAGAGCGATCGTCCTCGCTAAGGCGTGATGCCGCACGGGCCTAGGTTGCGTCCGTGCAAGGCTAATTCCAGAAACGGCCGATTTGAGCTAGGCCACAGAGTCGCACAGAGTGTCCCCATTTGCAGCAGAAAGTAAATGAACACAAATTGAAGCGAAATCAACTCTTTATTGATATTCAAGAAGTTTACAAGCGGCACTAGGCCGATATTACAAATCGCTCAAGCTCTCTCTCTCTCTGAAACATAAAAGGCGTGCCAAGTGGCTTACAACATGGAATGATTCATGGCGATGTTCCGATACATTATGTCCTGTATATGGTGCTTCAGCTCCTTGCAACGCTCCAAGGCTCCAGAGATAGCTCCGCACCTTAGCACGTTCGATGGAAGCTCCGCACCCGCCGGCGTCTCCTGCATCCTGCAAGCAGACTGTGGGGTTATCAGTACATTGTTATGCACTGGTGGGGAGGCTAGCTCGCCCACAATGCTATCATTACCAAACACGTTCTATTTACTTTTGTGCACCGTCTATAATTCATTGTCTTTCTAATCTTGCCTTAGGATCAGTTTCATGTATATTTTATAACCTATCTCGTGTTACGTAAAACAAGTATTGCATGGAAATACATGCATAACTTACCCATACTTACCGTCCGGCCTTCCCTGTCCAAGGTAAACCAAGTTAGTCAACAATTCATATGTAACAACTTGATAAAATTCGCGTAACATTCAGTATTCAAGGGCGTATCCCTGCCTCGGGTTCTAGCACGTCGTAGGCACATTTTCTAACTCGTTTGCTCGAAGTACTCTTGATCATTTTGTGTGTTATATTCAAGCCTATTCAGAAGGTGCTTTGTTCAGATTAACTTAGACTACTTTGATTTCAATGCAAGGACTTGCACGTGGATTGCCACCAGCAAAGCCCACTTAATCTATATGTATCGGTCGCTGGCATCATAAGCCAATTTGGACATATCTTCTCCCTTGGTAATTTCCTCACCTATCATGGCGTGCGGCTTGGTACACCCTGATAGTCTTTTGAAATACCCGGCCTTACGTCCCCTGGTGGCCAAGCCCACACTCAGGCAGCCCGTAAGCCATCTTTTGATTTCCGTCCGGACCGGCACGTCCTTCACACTTTGACTGTGCCGCTGGAATCCCTTATATCTCTCACCTCCTGTATACTAATGGATTGTCCACGACCATTTCGTTTTCTTTGTCATTTAACTTAACGGCTGTCACCGAGCCGTAGGCTAACCCTTAGCCATATTACGTTATCGACCAGGTTGGTGTCCGTGCAGCGCGGGTAGCGAGCTCCGTTGCACGTGCCCGTCACACCTGTCGCTAACCATTCCTTTCTTTCTTATCTTTTCTTATTCTTTCTTTTCTTTCTTTCACTTGTTTGTTTGTTCATCGATTCATTCATTCACTTATTCATTCATTCATTCATTCATTTATACATTTTGCAACTCCCTGTGCGGGAGTCGCCTTGGCGACCCATCGGTCCCGTGGCCTTTCAATATTGCTATACTCTACTCGGAATGACTATGTCGATAGTCTTCCCGTTTTATTGTTGTAACCCATTCATTGTTTCATTGTTGAACGCATAGGAAACTTGAACGTAAGCTTGTGCCTTAGCACGAGCGTGGAGCGCGGTGCTAGAGTTCTCATATTTTCTATGTTCCTTTCCATATTCTATACAAGCATGCAAGGTGGGATTAATCCCTTAGCTAGGTGCGTTGAGTCATTTATTAACATGCACGGTGTTATCGCCTAGCGATTCTCGTGATAGTATCCGTATTGTTATGTGTCTAGGCTAAGCAAAGACGGGTTCATCGGAGCCACCCACCTTGGCGATGTTCGTATCGGCCGAGCGATACTCCGAGCGCGCCTTTGAAAGTCTAAGTCTGGATTCATCTTGACGGGCCAATGTAAGCCTTGCATCGATTCTTCATTAAGTCGATGCCAACTCGACGGCTCGTTTGAGTCGTTGCACTTGTCGTTTGAATCGGCGTTCCGTTAGGGCGGAGCGGGTCATTACATAATACACCACTCAAAACAAGTCTCGTCCTTGAGACTTCCTGAGTGCGAGTCATCCTACCGTTCCTTTACTCATTGCCGTGTGCATACCTTAGACAATTCCTATCGAATGGCTTTATCGTTCGATGGCATCGAAACACGTTCGGTACCTTCCCAAGTTCCGTGTCGCATACATTTGGTCGATTTTATTGAATAACTTTTCATTCATTTTAGAGTTAATGGCACTTATACAATTCCAGTGTTTCTTCGATTTGGTTGCTGTTTCGACGTGTCATGGGACTGAAACGGTCGCGCGAGGTGCGTCGTAATTTATCAAACTCGAGAGTCGTAGGCTGAGGCAAACTCATTCATTCGTTCATGCGCATCGCAACACCCACTTGCAGCTGCATTCGAGTTCATCATATCGCTGAGTTTGGATCGTGCACGCATTCAAGGCATCCCCCGAATACGTATATTTCAACCAAGCTTAGCGACTAGCGAAGTCGGACAAGCTACTCGTGATAGTTTCGATTTGCCGATCGTTTTGCTAAGTTCGATTTAAAACCGAACTCATGTGTATCACATATCGTTTATCTCGGTCCTCGAGATTATTCGATTCGCTTCTCAAGCGCTCTTGTCAATGAAATCAATACGATTTCTTCTTAGTCGTGTCGACCAAGTCTAAGTAATTTTTGTCCGATTCAAGACCAAGTATTGTACTATCATCGAGTACATCTTCCAATCAATGATTCAATTCGTTATCCTAACTTTAATTGCGCATCATCCATTCCTATCATTCGCTTTGTTTGGGGCCAATCTTATCGTTGTTCACGCACACTCCCTGTTCCCGTCATACTCTAAGTATTGGTGCCCAAGTCTATCGTCCGTCCAGACGATACTGTAAGGTCAATTGCACAAATTCAATCACTCGACATAGGGTCGTCCGCCTATCCGTTAGGTCAGCTCACAAGGTCATAGTTACATGCCAGGTCCGTGGCTCGTCGTGCAAGGTTGTTGCACGACGCTCGTCCCAAATCCTATGGTCAAACCATTTGTTCGCTTGTACGGGAGTTTTTACCCAAGTTCGTTTCACTCAAATTTCTAAACATCTAGCATGATCACCTAATTTGCATCAAGACTTACGTTGCACATGTTCAATTCCGTTCAATCACCAGTTCTAACCAATTCATGTATTCGATCACGAGGTCATCCAGCTCGACAATACATTGCACCCCAATCTCACGCGAGTCCGATTATCCACGGCGGTTCATGAATCACCATGCAACGCTCCCGCGGAATAATCATTCTCATCGGGGCGTAACTCTTATTTGAGTTTTAGACTAACCCATTCTCGATACGCGGATTGGACCTACTCAATCCTCAAGTTCAATTCCTCAAGCACACAAATTCATTCTCGAGTCCACCTTCGCGTCAAACCACAAGTCGAAGCAATCAGATTGCCACGCCATCCAAGTTCAATCACTCCCGCTGTATGAATCACCATATCAGCGCTCACGCGGAGTGATCGTCATAATCCGGCACGACGCATGTGCGAGGCTGGAGTTGCGCTCGTATAAGACAAGAACGTCAACGTTGTGGTTGTCAACGAAGTAAATCCAAGCATTCACATTTTCATCCAAGCCAAATCAATTTGATAGTATGACCGTCATGCGTTCAACTAAAAATCCTCGAGCCAAATCTATCTTTTCCTCGACACATTTTTAACATCCTAAGTATAGCATCCAACGGGACAATGATATTTGCACGATCGTCATTCGCCGAGTCAGAGTACCCCCGAGTTATCGCATATCGATCTTTGATACACCTCAATACCATTGACGATATGCGTAACCTGACGATCTTCCTTTGCAACCGATTTCGAGTCGTGCGTTGATGCTATTGTCCGAGTTGGATCACTACTAAAATATGCTAAAATAGCGACGTATATTAGCGACGGCAGAAATACCCGTCGTTGATAATTGTCGATAGCGACTTCTTGTGTTACACGTCGTTGTCCGTCGCTGTATAGCGACGTTCAGCGACGTAGTATAAGTTACGTCGCTGATGGGCGACATTTTGCGACGGACGTCCATTTTACGTCGCTGTATTGCGACGTTTAGCGACGTATAATTTATGCGTCGCTGTTGTATTTCATATAGGGTTCCTGGCCCGGTCGAAATCATAAAATTTTTACCCAAATTTTTTCTTCCCGCTCTCCCCTCTCCCCCGGCGAACCCTCCCCTCCGGCGACCCCTCCCTCCGGCGACACCCTCCCCCTTCTCCCCCCGGCGACCCCGCTCGCCCGTTGACCCCTCCCTCCGGCGACCAGCCTCCCTCCTCCGACGAAGGAGCCTTCCTCGCCGCCTTCCTCCTCCGACGAAGCCATCCTCCTCGCCGCCTCCATCCTCCGACGAAGCCACCCTCCTCAGGTAAACCCTAACCCTAGCCCTAGCTATCTAGACACAGACACGGATACGAGACCCTAACCCTAGCTGTCGAGGGGGGAGAGAGGGGTGGGGGTGGGTGCAGGGGGTAGGGGGGTCTTACTGTTGAGGGGTGGAGGGAGGGGTGGGGGTACTCGGGGGCAGGAGAGGGTTTGGGTGGGTGCAGGGGTAGGGGTAGGGGGGCAGGGGAGGGGGGAGGGGGGCAGGGAAGGGTTGGGGTGGGTGCAGGGGAGGGGGAGGGGGACAAGGGAGGGTGCAGGGGTATGGGGAGGAGGGCAGGGGAGGGGGGCAGGGGAGGGTTAGGGTGGGTGCAGGGTTAGGGGGAGGGGGACAGGGGAGGGGGGAGGGGGGCAGGGGAGGGTTGGGGTGGGGCAGGGGTAGGGGGAGGGGGACAGGGGAGGGTTGGGGTGGGTGCAGAGGTAGGGGGAGGGGGACAGGGGACGGTACAGGAATCGGTATCGGACTATATGTATACAATGTATATACATGTATATATACTCACACACTTACATACACACACAAATACATATATACTCACACACTTACATACACACACAAATATATATGTATACATGTATATATATATACTCACACACTTACATACACACACAAATACATATATAAATATATATGTATACAATGTATATACACCAAGGTTCACAATATCGGTATCAGAATCGGTATCGGACTATTCCTTTGAGTATTGGTATCGGCGATATCGGTAGTATCGGCGGTATCGTATCGGAGTATCAGACTTTGGTATCGAAAAACAAATAATTATTAATAAATTATTTATATTTATAAACATATATTTTATACATTTAGGCATAATTTTAAGTATTTCAGCGTTATTTCTTAGTAGTTTTGAAATTATATGAAATAGTAGTCACCCTTACCGATTGGGTTTGCCGAATTGACCGGAACAAAGACCTCCAATGTCGGTATCGATCAATATTTGGTATCGGTCGGTATCGGATCGAAACTTGCCAAACCGTCTCGGTATCGGCCGTATCGGATCGGTATCGGCCGATACTTTAAACCATGATATACACACAAATACACATATATATACAATCCAAAATCCATTTGAAATTCATTTTAAGAATCTGAAATGTTGACGATATATACCCAAGGTTCACAATATCGGTATCGGAATCGGTATCGGACTATTCCTATGAGTATTGGTATCGGCGATATCGGTAGTATCGGCAGTATCGTATCGGAGTATCGGACTTTGGTATCGAAAAACAGATAATTATTAATAAATTATTTACATTTAAAAACATATATTTTATACATTTAGGCATAATTTTAAGTATTTCAGCGTTATTTCTTAGTAGTGTTGAAATTATATGAAATAGTAGTCACCCTTACCGATTGGTTTTGCCGAATTGACCGGAACAAAGATCCCCAATGTCGGTATCGGTCAATATTTAGTATCGGTCTGTATCGGATCGAAACATGCCAAACCGTATCGGTATCGGCCGTAGGTTGACTAAGGTTGACTATTTGACTGAAAGTCAAAGTAGAGTCAACATCTGACCTAGATTGGACTAAGAGTTGACAAAGTCAACTGTAGGTCAACCCTTGAACTAATTTGACCTTGTTTGACTTTGTTTGACTTAGCTTGACCTTGTTTGACTTTGTTTGACTTAGTACAACTTAGTTTGACCCATAATAAGACATAATATACGAATTTGTGCCTGTTGGATAATGTGTGTCCATCTTTGCAGAATTATTTCCAAATGGATATGAATTACTACTTGCGGAATCGTTCATGGATGTACAATCGTCGTCCTGATGATATGTGTGGTGTGCGGGATGAATACATAGCGAGAGTAGAGCAGTTCCTGCAGTTTGCTAAGGCGTTCCCTCAGTACATGGACGGCACCAAAATTAAGTGTCCGTGTGTGAAATGTCATAACGTGAAATATTATCCAGAAGTGGAAGTGACATATCATTTATACTCGAGGGGTTTCACGCCTAATTACTATCAGTGGACCGCACACGGAGAACTTATGTCTTTAGCATCAGAGCCGGAGCCTTACGTTGAGCCGTATATGCATGCGGGACCTAATTTTGTTTCAGATAATCATGCATACGACGACGGGTACGTAAACATGGTTTTCAATGCTGCGGGGCCTAGTTTCATTCATGATGCACCTGAGGAGGCACCGAACGCCGATGCTGCACAGTTCATGGAGTTGCTGGAGAATGCAAGGACTCCATTGTATCTTGGTTGTGAGGATCATTCACCGTTGGAGGTGGTTACAAGACTGTTGAGCATTAAGTTAGATTTTAACATGTCGCAAGAATGCTACAACCGAGTGTTGGAGTTGATTATAGAGATCTTGCCGGCGGGTGCTAAGTTGCCTAAAGACTTCTACCGGTCTAAGAGGATGGTGAGATCGCTCTGGATGGGATATGAGAAAATCGATTCCTGTCGCAATGGGTGCATGCTGTACTACAAAGATAACAATGACGCAGATGTGTGCAGATTTTGTGGTGCTGATCGCTATAAGACAACTAGTACAGGAAGGTCTACCGGTGCAAGAAAACATGAAAATAGATATCAATATAGACTTTAGCAAACACTTACACGTTAGCAAACATGTTCTAGGCCGAGTTTGTTCGGCTACAGCAGGAGGCGGCTGCTGCTGCTAGTGCGCCAGCAGAGAAAGGGGCTGGTAGTTCCTCCCAGCCGCCTACAGCTCCATCGCAGGACGAGCTCTGGATGACCGCCGTTGGCGGTCTTCAGAAGGGTACGTACTACGGTACGGGATCCTACGGCGCGTATTTGGCTACGAAGTCATCCCGGGCCCCCTCTGTCAGTGCGCAGTCTCCGGCTTTGCAGGCGTCGTCACGAGTTGGGGATATCCTTCGTCAGATCGAGGAGCTGCGTCGCGAGTTGCAGCAGCAAATTTTTGATGCGGTCGAGCGACGATCCGACCCTCCGATCGTCACCGGACGATTTGATGCGGTCGAGCGCAGTATACAGGAGCTGATGACTCTGCATCAGGCTACAGCTGCCAGCTTGCAGACGCTCACCGAGTCTACGCAGCGCACAGAACGTAGACAGGTCAAGCTGGAGGGATCGCAGAGGAGTATGTCTGCCTCACTCACTCAGGTTTCGGCTTCGCTTGAGGCGAGTACTGAGAGGGTGGTGAGATCCCTTGCTGCGCATGGTGAGCGACTGAGAGAGCTGAAGCAGATACGTCCTCCCGGTACATCGACGGCACCGACTCCAGACACTGCACTGCCTCCGGTGCCGACTCCAGACATTGCACTGCCTCCTACTGCCCTACGGTACAGCTCACCCAGGAGCAGTATGACTACATTCTATCCCAGTTGCGCGGCAGGGGTCCGCAGTAATTTTATTAGTTTTTTTATGACTTGTATGTATTGGCCCTATGGGCAAATTGTTTATTCATACAACTGTTGTTTATACACTTGGTGGAAGACTTTTTATCATCTTCCATTTTTATTTGACTCTATTGGATGTTTGTGAGGATTTGAGTCTGTGATATTTACTTTGCACTGCCTCCTGTTTTTATTGTGATATCTGCGACGGGGATGACAAATATACCTACGCTGGGTTATAAGCGATGATCTGATATACAAAGGAGGTGCTGTCGAAATTTTTAAAAAATATATTGTGTATTTTTGTTATGATGTGTGTCTGTGTTTATAGTGAATGTGAAATGCAGTGTTCGGAACCATCGACAGTTTCGATTACTGTTGTATGTGTTATCTTGGATAGAAATAGCAACAGTTCAGGGTGCACTTCTGAGAGCTTCATTTTCACGTCCTTCACTTTCTCGGGACGTCGTAAAGGTTCCCGAGAAGGTGAAGGACGTGAAGCGGAAGCTCTGAGAAGTGCACCCTGAACTGTTGCTCTTTCTATCCAAGATAAAACATAGAACAGTAAGCGAAACTGTCGATGGTTCGAACACTGCACTTCACACACACTGTAAACACAGACACACAGCATAACAAAAATATCAATTATATTTTTTTAAATTTTTTTATAATATCTACGATGTATAGCGACGTTCTGCGACGTCCTGCGATGGAATATAGAAGTCGCTATACGTCGCTAAATAGTGACGTCACGTCACTAGACGTCGCTATTGTCCGTCGCTAATCTGTCGGTAGACGTCGCTAAGTTGCCCACGTGGCTGCCATGCCATGTCATCATATATAAATTATACAGCGTCGCCAGTGGTCGCTTTACGTTGCAACGTTGGCGACGTAGTGATACGTCGCTATCTGTCGCTCCATTTAGCGACGTCTAGCGACAATGAACACCGCGTCGCCAATAGCGACGTTCGGCGACTAAATTGCCATTTGCGACTTGCATATAAGCGACGTCCGTTTTTTGTCGCTAAATACGTCGCAAATAGGTTTTAGCGACGTATTTTCCATTTTTAGCGACGTCTCCTGACGTCGCTAATATGGGTTATTTTAGTAGTGGATATTCCACAATTTCATTTAATATTTAAGATCAAGTTCATCCGCTATTCCTCAAGCTAGTTTCAAGATCGTTGTTCAAACTCAAGTCACAATTCATTTGAATCAATCCGAAATCGTATGCGCGATCCTCTAAGTTTTCTCGATCAAGTCCATTCATTTTCATTCATCGTTCCAAACCATTTTCTAACTCGCATTGCCCATTGATAAGTTGTCCAACGGCATCTCGTTCGGGACTTTTGAAGTCACGACCAACTAAGCGTGATACGTTCTAAGGCTTTGCTCGATCGCATCGCTTGCCGACATACTCGTACGATCCGTAAATCCTTTAATTTCGCTCGAACAATTTCTATGACGTCCATACACCACTCAGGGTTCGAGCCGCTCGACTAGTCGTCGACACTCATTCTTATTCTTCCCCGAACCTATCACATACACTACTCGGATTCAAGCCATACGATCTAGTCCTCAATCACGTTCGCGTCATGCGCTAAGACATCCTTCAGATTCGTTCGACGAATCTCTAGCGTAATCGCTCACGTCGTCTCGACGTACTAAGTCGTTCGCACTAATCCTCAAAATCCAAGCCAATCTTTTTGGGTACGCCTAAGTGTTAACTTGATAGCGTTCCTATCGATATACACTCTAAGTGTATCTCCGTTCCTGACCGAGCGGTACTTGATATCGCTCGTAACTCGATTGCACCAGAAGTCGAGGTACGCGACACACGGCACAACTTAGCCAAAAGGCTGCGTGCATAACCATCCCGTTCGAACTATACTTTGGTCTCGTGTACTTGTTTGCTGTTAGCGTAAGCTCATTCAAGCACGCACTGCGTTTGCTAACTCTTAGCATCGGTTTCTTCCAACTCAAGTACGTCGTGGTTCGGCACAAAGGCCTTCGCCTATCGATCCCTTCAACCGAGCACTTGTACTAGCTTTTGAAAATATTAGACTTATTGTATGAAATATCCCAAGGCACAACGAGAGAGAGCGTACACATCTTTTGTTTCAAAACCGAGCTTTCAAAACTGAGAGAATCGAAATAAAGTCCAAGGACGTAAAGCCGTGCTCTGATACCAATCTGTCACGTCCCGCTCCCGCAAGAGCGATCGTCCTCGCTAAGGCATGTTGCCGCACGGGCCTAGGTTACGCCCGTGCAAGGCTAATTCCAGAAACGGCCGATTTGAGCTAGGCCACAGAGTCGCACAGAGTGTCCCCATTTGTAGCGGAAAGTAAATGAACACAAATTGAAGCGAAATCAACTCTTTATTGATATTCAAGAAGTTTACAAGCGGCGCTAGGCCGATATTACAAATCGCTCAAGCTCTCTCTCTCTCTCTAAAACATAAAAGGCGTGCCAAGTGGCTTACAACATGGAATGATTCATGACGATGTTTTGATACATTATGTCCTGTATATGGTTTTTCAGCTCCTTGCAACGCTCCAAGGCTCCAGAGATAGCTCCGCGCCTTAGCACGTTCGATGGAAGCTCCGCACCCGTCGGCATCTCCTGCATCCTGCAAGCAGACTGTGGGGTTATCAGTACATTGTTATGCACTGGTGGGGAGGCTAGCTCGCCCACAATGCTATCATTACCAAACACGTTCTATTTACTTTTGTGCACCGTCTATCATTCATTGTCTTTCTAATCTTGCCTTAGGATCAGTTTCATGCATATTTCATAACCTATCTCGTGTTGCGTAAAACAAGTGTCGTATGGAAATACATGCACAACTTACCCATACTTACCGTCCGGCCTTCTCTGTCCAAGGTAAACCAAGTTAGTCAACAATTCATATGTAACAACTTGATAAAATTCGCGTAACATTCAGTATTCAAGGGCGTGTCCTTGCCTCGGGTTCTAGCACGTCGTAGGCACATTTTCTAACTCGTTTGCTCGAAGTACTCTTGATCATTTTGTGTGTTATATTCAAGCCTATTCAGAAGGTGCTTTGTTCAGATTAACTTAGACTACTTTGATTTCAATGCAAGGACTTGCACGTGGATTGCCACCAGCAAAGCCCACTTAATCTATATGCATCGGTCGCTGGCATCATAAGCCAATTTGGACATGTCTTCCCCCTTGGTAATTTCCTTACCTATCACGGCGTGCGGCTTGGTACACCCTGATAGTCTTTTGAAATACCCGGCCTTACGTCCCCTGGTGGCCAAGCCCACACTCAGACAGCCCGTAAGCCATCTTTTGATTTCCGTCCGGACCGGCACGTCCTTCACACTTTGACTGTGCCGCCGGAAATCCCTTATATCTCCCACCTCCTGTATACTAATGGATTGTCCATGACCATTTCGTTTTCTTTGTCATTTAACTTAACGGCTGTCACCGAGCCGTAGGCTAACCCTTAGCCATATTGCGTTATCGACCAGGTTGGCGTCTGTGCAGCACGGGTAGCGAGCCCCGTTACACGTGTCCGTCACACCTGTCGCTAACCATTCCTTTCTTTCTTATCTTTTCTTTATTCTTTCTTTTCTTTCTTTCACTTGTCTGTTTGTACATCGATTCATTCATTCACTTATTCATTCATTCATTCATTTAAACATTTTGCAACTCCCTGTGTGGGAGTCGCCTTGGCGACCCATCGGTCCCGTGGCCTTTCAATGTTGCTATACTCAACTCGGAACGACTATGTCGATAGTCTTCCCGTTTTATTGTTGTAACCCATTCATTGTTTCATTGTTGAACGCATAGGGAACTTGAACGTAAGCTTGTGCCTTAGCACGAGCGTGGAGCGCGGTGCTAGAGTTCTCATATTTTCCATGTTCCTTTCCATATTCTATACAAGCATACAAGGTGGGATTAATCCCTTAGCTAGGTGCGTTGAGTCATTTATTAACATGTACGGTGTTATCGCCTAGCGATTCTCGTGATAGTGTCCGTATTGTTATGTATTTAGGCTAAGCAAAGACGGGTTCATCGGAGCCACCCACCTTAGCGATGTTCGCATCGGCCGAGCGATACTCCGAGCGCGCCTTTGAAAGTCTAAGTCTGGATTCATCTTGACGGGCCAATGTAAGCCTTGCATCGATTCTTTATTAAGTCGATGCCAACTCTTCGGGTCGACGGCTCGTTTGAGTCGTTGCACTTGCCGTTTGAATCGGCGTTCCGCTAGGGCGGAGCGGGTCATTACACTATGACATGGCCCGAAGTCGAGGTAATGCCTCATGTGGTGTCATACCACTGTAGCATGAGGCCCAGCCTCTTTGTAGTGCCAAACTACCCAGCATGAAGCCTTTTGCTTCCTTGCAGTGTTATGCAGCCGTGACATAGCTTACAAAGCCGAGGCACTATCTCATGTGGTGTCACACCACTGTAACATGAGGCTCGGTCTCTTTGTAGTGCTGCCTACCACTCTTCATTCGATAACATTAGGCCCACTTGCCTATGTGCGATGCTACGCCATTGTGACTTGGCCCGAAGCCGAGGCTTTATCCTCACCAGGTACCTCATGTGATGTCACCCAAGCATGGAGTACTACGCTCCTTTGTAGTGCTGTGCTACCCATGCTTCCTGTAAAGCACGCCGGACATCCAAAATATTCGAGAACTTATTAAGGCTTCGAATCCATCCTCTCACAGGACTTTGTTTTTGTTGGCACATTTATTTTGATAACGTTAACAAAATCTTAGTGGTTTAGTTTTCTCTATATTTCAGCGAACATATATTCACTAAAAGCCTGCTAAAAGATCCTTTTATTCAAGCTGCTCTTCAAATAGAAGTCTGATGAAGTCTCCTACAAATCAAGACTGAAGAGAAGACCAACGTGCAATCAAAGACTGCTCTCAGATGGTCCAAGATTTCGAGTCTGTACAAGGTCTAGGATTCTCCATGTAACACCTAAGGTGGATGACAAAACATAAGCCTTTCTTCTATATTGTCACTCAAAAATCAATGCCTACAGAAACGGCATACCGACGACATACCGCAGTGTACCGACGGTATACCGTTTATGAACAAGAAATATATTCTGTGACGAAACTCGACACACCGACGGTATACCATAGTGTACCGACGGTATACCATTTCTGAGCAAGAAATATGTTCTGTAACGAAACTCGGCATGCCGACGGTATACGGTTTCTGAGCAAGAAATATGTTCTGTAATGAAACTCGGTATACCGACGACAGACTACCATATACCGGCGGTATATCGTGTGTAATCCAGAAATATGTTCTGTGACGAAAGTCGGCGTACCGACGGTATACCGCAGCATACCGGCGGTATTCTGATCTCAACATTTTGATTTTTGAATGGATAAGATGCTAGCATTAAATGCTCCCAACGGCTAGATTTATTACCGTTACTGTTCAGAACGGTATGCCGACGGAATGCCGGTCCATACCGACGATATTACGTCAGCACTGAGTGGTGGAGCATTAAATGCTTTGTTCTCTTGGTTCTCTATAAAAAGTGATTGTGTCTTCTCCTTCAAGACTAACCACTTGAGCCATAAATTTTCTCAACAACCAAGAGCTTTCACCATTACTACTTTACCCAAAACTTTTATTTGTCATCCAACCCAAAAGTGCTAGAGTATTAAAGAGTTATATTTTTCGATCTCCAAGTGTTGTAGAAGATCAAAAGCCTCATTTCTCTTTGTATTGAAGTTGACGAGCCTTCGTAAGAAAACTCGTGTGTAGAAGTTAGCGAGTTCTTCGGATTAAAGCTCATGTTGAAGTTGGCGAGTTCTTCGGATCCAAACTCGTGTAGAAGTTGACGAGTCTTCGGATCCAAACTCATATGTAACTATTTACTCAAATAGTGGATTTAAGCCGGAGAGAGTTCCGGGACTGGATTGCATCTAGGGAGGAGACCAGGATACATCGAGTGTTTGATTTTTTTTTCTCTCTCTCTCTCTCTTTTACTCTCAGTAAAATAGCTTTACATTATCAGTAATTATTTTATTACCCTATTCACCCCCCTCTAGGGTTCTTCAATTGGTATCAGAGCTTTGTTCTCTTGATTTGGACTCACATCCTGAGATTGATCCATGGCCACTAACCCTAGTCCTAACTCATTTTATAATGAGGGACACTCCACAAATAGGCCTCCTTTATTTGATGGAACCAACTATATCTATTGGAAAATTAGGATGAGCATTTATCTGAAGTCTATAGATTTTGATTTATGGGATTGTGTGATAAATAGTTTTCCTACTTCTTCCAGAGTTATTGAGGAAATTGCTTTTGACACCCTTAGGGATAAACTCATGGAGAATGCTGAGAAGCTTGCTAGTCGAGATGCTAAGGCTATGAACGCTCTTTATTGTGCTCTCGATAGTAATGAATTCAATAGAATCTCCACTTGTAAGTCTTCAAATAATATTTGGAAATTGCTAGAAGTCACTCACGAGGGAACATCTCAAGTAAAGGAGTCAAAGATTAGCAGACTCACTCAAGAATATGAATCTTTTAAAATGAAACAAGATTAGTCTATTACTTATATGTTCACTCGTTTGGTGATATCATTAGCCCTCTTTCTTCTCTTGGTAAGGAATACCCTACTCATAAAAAGATTAGAAAGATCCTCAGAGGGCGAACCAAAGGATAGAATCCTAAAGCTACCGCTATCATTGAAGGGAACGACTTGACTACTATGAACCTTGAAACCCTCATGGGGAAGCTTATGACCCATGAACTTGACATGAAGGACCAAGATGATTCTTCCATGAAAAAAGAGAGAAGGAGAAGGCGAAAGAAAAGGAGAAGCCCCTGGCCCTCAAGGTTACGAAGTCATACTCAAAGGATAGCTCCGACGATAATGATTCAGATGATGATGAAGAAATAGCTCTCACTGCCAAGCACTTCCGAAAGTTCCTCAAGTTCAACAAAACCAACTGGTTTAGACGGGACAATGATGAAGAGCCTGCTTGCTATCAATGCAAGAGAACCAGACACATCAAGAGAGATTGTCCCATGATAAGAAAGGACTCTAGCAAATACGAGAAGTCCAACGAAGGAAGCTCATCCTCCAGAAAATATGCCAACACCAGTATTTGGTGTGAAAGTGACGCTAGTGATTCAGACAACGACAAAGAATACAAACACAATGCAAATGTCTGCCTCATGGCAACCGATGAGGTACTCGATGACCTCTCTTTGAATAGTCTCTTATGATGATTTAGAAAATGCCATTCTTGAATTACACGAGGAACACAAAGGTGTTAGAAATAAGTACAAGAAATCTCTAAAAGAGGTTGAGGCATACAAACAAGAAATAGAAAGACTCCCTAACATCATTATGGATGTAAAAGGAAAAACTCTAGCCTTTGACACTGATGATGTAGAGTCCTTGAGACTCAAGCTAGTAGAATCTGAAGACATCATTAAGAAAAAGGACGCTGAGATTCAATCCCTCAGAAATGCTTATGAATTTGCTATAAACAAGACTCTTGCTGCTAATCAAAAAGAGTATGCCACGTCTGTCACCCCCAGTTTTTGAATTAGGGGTATTTTTATCATTTTTTAAGTTTTATAATTTCTAGGAATTTTTATTTATTTTATGTGATTTTTTGGGATTTATTTGGTTTGGTTTGAATTTTATCCAATTCGGACTCAAGTTGGAGACCCGGGTAGCCTGGACCCTAGTGGGACCCACATACTAGCTGGGCTTGGCCCACATACCATCCTAATTAGGTTAGAAACCATAAACCCTATTTCCATGGCTTAATTAGTCATTTTAGAGACTTAATTGATTAATTAGAATCAAACCGAACCAAACCGAAACAAACCGAACCCAAACTAAGTCTAATGGGTTGGATGCTTAGTGGATCACCACCCAAAAACCCACCAAGCCCCCCCCCCCCCACATGGCCGGCCAAGTATAGAATCCTCCCCCCCTCTCTCTTTCTTCACCACAAAGTAAACTCCTCTCTATTTCTTTTTTTCTTTTGAAGCTTTTCTTCTCCAAGGGAATTTCTCCTTTAGGTAAGCTCTTAATCCTTCATAAATTTCTCTTTTGCTTTATTTTCCTTTCACAATAGTTGTAGAGAAGAAGATTCACTACACTTTGCCTACAAACTTTGTAGGATTCCCTAGAATCTAGGTTAGGGATAATTTGGGGGTTTTCTAAATAAAATGGTATATATATATATATATATATATATATATATATATATATATATATATATATATATATATATATATATATATATATATGTGGATGTATTATATATTTATAGTTAAATTTGTGTGTGTGTAGAGGAATGAGAGTGGTGGTGGTGTTTGTCAAGAGATGGTGGTGGTGTATGAGTGAGTGTGTGTTTGTGAGTGTGTGAGTGTTTGTGTGTGTGTGTCTAGATTTATATATATATATATATATATATATATATATATATATATATATATATATATATATATATATATATATGTGTGTGTGTGTGTGTGTGTGTGTGTGTGTGTGTGTGGGTGTATTTATGTATATGTAGAGATATGTGTGTGTATGTATTTATATATATGTAGATATATGTGTGTGAGTGTATTTATATATATAGATAGATGTGTGTGTGTTTGAGTATAGGGATATATATATATATATATATATATATATATATATATATATATATATATATATATATATATATATATATATATATATATATATATATAGAGAGAGAGAGAGAGAGGTAGATGAGAGGGAGTAAGAGAAGATGGAGAAGAAGAAGAGGAGCAGCAGCAGCAGCAAGAGAAGCTGCAGTAGCAGCAGCTACAGCTGCAGCAGCAACAGCAACAACTGGCAGCAGTAGCTGCCAGTTCCCCCCCTAAAACCCCCATTTTGGCCCCTATTTAGCCTATGTAACCCCCCCTTTAGTATATATATATATATATATATATGTATATATATATATATATATATGTATATATATATATATATATATATATATATATATATATATATATATATATTATATATATATATATATATATATATGTTTATATATATATATATATATATATATATATATATATATATATATATATATATATATATATATATATGATAGTTAGATAAGAAGAAGTTAGAAGAAGGAGAAATTAGAAGAAGTTAGGAGAATAGGAAGAAGAGGTTGGGAGTTAGAAATGAGAAGAAGTTAGAAGAAGAAGGAATAAGAAGAAGTTAGAAGAATAAGGATTAGAAGAAGTTAGGAGAATAGGAAGAAGAAGTTAGAAGTTAGAAATAGAGGAAGAATAGGAAGAAGAAGTTAGAAGAAGGAATTAGAAGAGGAATTAGAGTAAGAGCTAGAAGAGGATTTTAGAAGAAATCGAGTTAGAGAGTGAGTTTGAGCTCCGAGTATCGGAACGCGATGAAACTTGGCGTAGACCTAGATTATATGAATTAGATTTTGCGGGTAGGCTTCCGTGTGGAAATCGGGGTTGTAGGGCGCCGGTATCGCGTCGTACCATTGCGTATCGCGAGAAATTCAAAATATCGACAATAGGCCGTAAGATGGACTAGACGTCCACTCTACCAAGGTATTTTGGTAGGTAATGAACCTATAGGCTAGTATCATACTATCCTAGGGAGCTCGGGTCAAAATACCAAGCGTAGGTAAGCTAACTTGATAATTGCCAAAGTTATAATTTTACCTTTTTAAAAGATAAAATAGGATATTGGCCTACGGCCAAGACTAGAGTTTCGAAGTCTAAGATGGACTTGGATATGGGTTGTAAGGGTTGGTAATAATTAGAAATAGTCGCCTAGACCTAGTCTTGACCTCAGTTGACCACGGTTGACTTTTTAGACCAAAAGTCAATTATGGGTCAACACTTTACCCAATTTAGTCCCAAATTCCATTAAACTTGAGCAGTTGACCAAAAGTCAACTATTAGTCACCATTGACCTAGGGTTGACCTAGAGTTGACCTAGAGTTGACCAGAGTTGACCCGATGACCAAAAGTCAACTGTAAGTCAACTTTCGACCTAGTTTGATTCGGATCGACTTCCAATGTCCTCCTATGACCAAGGTTAACCTAACTAGACCTATCTTGACCTAGTATGACTTTGTTAGGCCTAATATGACTTAGATTAACCTTGTACCATCTAGTTTGACCTTGTTTGACCTAGACTGACTTAGTTTGATGTGTCTTGACCTATTTTGACTCAGTATGACTCAATTTCACTTCCAAACCATTATATTGATACAGTATTCCATCTATAGGTCCTCGAGGCACTGTTCTTGGACTCAGTCGACTTATCCATCACAGTACAGGCGAGTACATTCTCTGATAATATTTCTGTTTTATGATATCGTCTTTGTTTCTAGTATTTAGTGTAGATTATCCTTGTTCTCTTGACACATTGTTCACACGGATTGATATTTGTCTGGATCCCGTCATAAGATGTTATTCCTCTTATATATGGTATACACTGGGCAAGTCTTTATTGCTTATTGTTTATTGTCTAGATACGATTCCTGCGTAGGCTCGCGACCTCCTCAGAGAATACATATCATGACGTGTCATGACTGGATCCACTATATTAGTCAGGGATGGGGGTGTTAGCGTAGATATGTGATCAATACCCCATAGTATTATATTGTATCATCATTGTATCACTATAGTATTCTCATTGTATAGTGTTAATCATACACTCACGTATGATTAGCCAAGCCAAACATTGTATCAAGTTCTAAGCCGATCACATGTTGAAACTAATACTAAACTCACATAGATATAGTTCCAGATTTTTATACATGAGTTATACTATTTTTTCTGTTCTTACATTCAGATTACAGTCTTGACATGCCTTACCATGATTCATGTACACATTATTTACTTCATGGATTCTCTCTATTTACTGCTACATTTTCAATATCGTCTAACTAGAACTGTTATTGAGATTTGTGCTCGTTCCATCCTGACTAGATATGTTGACAAAATTTTACAGATTGTGGCGAAGAGGATTTTCCTACCTACTACGGTCCTCATGACGTAGTCGGTCTAGACTTGGAGACCTTGGTTCAGCAGGGCTTAGCTCCGCCCGACGAGCCTCTAGCTTAGTTAGTTAGACTAGACATTTTGGACTGGACCTTGTCTCCAGCTTGCTACTTATGTTATTATATTATATTTTGGATTGTATTAGAGACTTGGACTTAGACTTGTATATTATTTGTGTTTGGACTTGACATGTTATATTTTTATCGTCATGTTGTCTTTATCTTTCAGTCTTTACTTTATCATCTTAAAGTTGTGATTGAACACTCATATATATTCATTGTTTGTCCTCCGTTCGGAGTTGACCATATTCTCGACAGGTTTTTGATATATATATAAACTGTTGTTAGAGTAGAAAACCTACAGCGTTCCACGCCGTTTTTACGGTGTGGGCTGGACGTTGTTACGCACACGTGCCCTTACAGCGGGTGCGGGTCGTGACACATTTTAGTGGTGGCCCATGCAGGTCCTGAAGTCGCAATTAGAGCGATGTCGTAGCGGCACTCGTCTTAGAGTGTTGACTACGAGCCTGTGTTACACATAGGAGGTAGTAGGCTAAGAGTGCTCAATCACAGTAGGATCTTTTCTTGCTTATCTTGCTTACCGTCTTTGATATTGATTTACTGCATTCTAGCTGTCCTCCTTTGATATTGTCCTTTATGTGCCATATTGATATCTTCTTTTCAATCTGTCTCCAGGATGGTTATGACTCATTCTCCCGGTGAGGAGCACGGGGAGACGGAGAGGTCCGCTACCTCTGGCGGACAGGCTCCGGTCACTTCTCCTGCAGATGGGACTTCTGTTGGGACTCTCAGGGGTACTCCTCCAGCGCTCTCGATGACCGTCCCTGGGGCCATTGCGGGTGCTCTTCCCGCAGTGTCGGGGGCTACGGCGGGAGCTGTCGGGGGCATTCTTCCTCCTCAGTAGCGGATTCCTCCGCTAGTTACAGACATACTTCCACCTCCACCTCCTCTGCCTACAGATATGGGGCAGATGCTTACCTTCCTCCAGCAGATGCTGGAGACTCAGAGAGCCCAGGCCGAGGCTCAGCAGAGGCAGACAGACGCGATGCGTCAGGGCATGGAGGATGCCCATCAGTTGGCCCTTGCAGCTGTGGAGCAGAGGGCTCCGCATCCGGGGATGCGACCAAGGTACGGAGATATCCAGGACTTCAAGAAGCTCGGGCCCCGTGACTTTAGCCGGACCGAGGGTGTGGTCTATGCAGATGATTGGCTCGAGGATATCGAGCGGCAGATGAGGGCCTCCCGCCTGGCAGACGACCTAAAGGTCGAGACGGTAGGTTTGCAGTTGCTAGACATTGCGCGCACCTGGTTCAGAAATGAGCCAGCCCTAGCTGGAGAGGGCCGTACTTGGACAGAGTTCAAGCTCCTCTTCAAGGAGAAGTTCTTTTCTCCCACGGACAAGATCGACCTGGTACGGCAGTTCCAAGATCTACAGCAGGGCAGTTTATCTGTGGAGGAGTACGCCGCAGAGTTCGGCCGTCTGAGCCAATACGCAGAGTACATGGTTCGTGACCCGGAGATCAGGGCGAGCCGTTTCAGAGAGAGGCTGATCTAGGACATCAAGATCCACATTCCCTCCTTTTATGAGACTTATATCCAGATCTATACGGAGGCCCGCAAGGTAGAGCGGGAGTGGGGCCTGAAGCCCAAGAGGGACCGTGATCTGTTTTCGGGGACTACTAGCAGCACGGGGGCTGCTAAGCGTCCTCAACTCCAGCATCATTCTATTCCACAATGCTCATAGCAGATTCCTGCTCCGATTAGGGCACCAGTTCAGCAGGTGCCCCGGCAGCAGCAGGGACCGACACAGCAGGCACCTACTTGCCACTACTACAAGAGGTCCGGACATCTCTGGAAGGTTTGCAGAAGACGTTTGGGTGTGTGCCTATACTATGGCACCGAAGGACATCAGGCGAGGGATTGCCCTTCGAACCATCTCCGTGCAGCTCATGGAGCACAGGGTAGGCCACCTATGGCACCGCATCACGCCCTCCACCAGCAGCGGGATATACCCCGCCAGGGCGGGGCTTTTGCGATGACAGTTGAGGATCCTGCAGGCATTGGACTAGGAGGTAGGGTCTTGCTCTTTCTTTTTACCTGTTTCTTTCCATCCATTGATTGTTGATTGCTTTCTTAGTACCTTTAGTTGCATATGTGATGATCATGCTAGATAAATAGAACACCCCAATGAAGACTGCAATAACATGATACTGTAGAGATTTAAAACCATGCATGTGTTCTGATTTCCTGGATTACATGTTATATAACTTAGAATAAATTTAGTAGACCTTGATTGTTGGGTGCTTGACTTAGAGAAGAGTACGACCGTTTGAATTTCGAGGACAAATTTTTTTAAGGAGGGTAGATTTGTCACCCCCAAGTTTTCGAATTAGGGGTATTTTCATCATTTTCCAAGTTTTATAATTTCTAGGAATTTTTATTTATTTTATGTGATTTTTTGGGATTTATTTGGTTTGGTTTGGATTTTATCCAATTCGGACTCAAGTTGGAGACCCGGGTTGCCTGGACCCTAGTTGGACCCACATACTAGCTGGGCTTGGCCCACATACCATCCTAATTAGGTTAGAAACCATAAACCCTATTTCTATGGCTTAATTAGTCATTTTAGAGACTTAATTGATTAATTAGAATCAAACCGAACCAAACCGAACCCAAACTAAGTCTAATGGGTTGGAGGCTTAGTGGATCACCACCCAAAAACCCACCAAGCCCCCCCCCCCCCCCCCCCCACATGGCCGGCCAAGTATAGAATCCCCCCCTCTCTCTTTCTTCACCATAAGGTAAACTCCTCTCCATTTCTTTCTTTCTTTTGAAGCTTTTCTTATCCAAGGGAATTTCTCCTTTAGGTAAGCTCTTAATCCTTCATAAATTTCTCTTTTACTTTATTTTCCCTTCACAATAGCTGTAGAGAAGAAGATTCTCTACACTTTGCCCACAAACTTTGTAGGATTCCCTAGAAATCTAGGTTAGGGATAATTTGGGGGTTTTCTAAACAAAATGGTATATATATATATATATATATATATATATATATATATATATATATATATATATATATATATATGGATGTATTTTATATATATATATATATATATATATATATATATATATATATATATATATATATATATATATATATATAATATATATATATATATATATATATGTGGATGTATTATATATTTATAGTTAAATTTGTGTGTGTGTAGAGAATGAGAGTGGTGGTGGTGTATGAGTGAGTGTGTGTTTGTGAGTGTGTGAGTGTTTGTGTGTGTGTGTCTAGATTTATATATATATCTATATGTGTGTGTGGATGTATTTATATATATGTAGAGATATGTGTGTGTATGTATTTATATATATGTAGATATATGTGTGTGAGTGTATTTATATATATAGATAGATGTGTGTGTCTTTGAGTATATATATATATATATATATATATATATATATATATATATATATATATATATATATATATATATATATATATATATTTTTTTTTTTTTTATTTTTTTTTTATATATATATATATATAAGTGGATATATATATATATATATATATAGATATATATATATATATAGAGGTAGATGAGAGGGAGTAAGAGAAGATGGAGAAGAAGAAGAGGAGCTGCAGCAGCAGCAAGAGAAGCTGCAGTAGCAGCAGCAGCAACAACTGGCAGCAGTAGCTGCCAGTTCCCCCCCCTAAAACCCCCATTTTGGCCCCTATTTAGCCTATGTAACCCCCCTTTAGTATATATATATATATATATATATATATATATATATATATTTTATATATATATATATATATATATATATAAATATATATATATATATATATATATATATATATATATATATATATATATATATATATATATATATATATATAGATAGATAGATAGATAGATAGATGATAGTTAGATATATATATATATATATATATATATATATAGATAAGAAGAAGTTAGATAAGAAGAAGTTAGAAGAAGGAGAAATTAGAAGAAGTTAGGAGAATAGGAAGAAGAGGTTGGGAGTTAGAAATGAGAAGAAGTTAGAAGAAGAAAGAATAAGAAGAAGTTAGAAGAAGAAGGATTAGAAGAAGTTAGGAGAATAGGAAGAAGTTAGAAGTTAGAAATTAGAGGAAGAATAGGAAGAAGAAGTTAGAAGAAGGAATTAGAAGAGGAATTAGAGTAAGAGCTAGAAGAGGATTTTAGAAAAAATCTAGTTAGAGAGTGAATTTGAGCTCCGAGTATCGGAACGCGATGAAACTTGGCGTAGACCTAGATTATATGAATTAGATTTTGCGGGTAGGCTTCCGAGTGGAAATCGGGATTGTAGGGCGCCGGTATCGCGCCGTACCATTGCGTATCGCGAGAAATTCAAGATACCGGCAATAGATCGTAAGAAGGACTAGACGTCCACTCTACCTAGGTATTTTGGTAGGTAATGAACCTATAGGCTAGTATCATACTACCCTAGGGAGCTCGGGTCAAAATACCAAGCGTAGGTAGGCTAACTTGATAATTGCCTAAGTTAGAATTTTACCTTTTTAAAGGGTAAAATAGGATATTGGCCTACGGCCAAGACTTGAGTTTCGAAGTCCAAGATGGACTTGGATATGGGTTGTAAGGGTTGGTAATGATTAGAAATAGTCGTCTAGACCTAGTCTTGACTTCGGTTGACTACGGTTGACTTTTTAGACCAAAAGTCAACTATGGGTCAACACTTTACCCAATTTAGTCCCAAATTCCATTAAACTTGAGCAGTTGACCAAAAGTCAATTATTAGTCACCATTGACCTAGGGTTGACCTAGAGTTGACCTAGAGTTGACCTAGAGTTGACCAGAGTTGACCCGATGACCAAAAGTCAACTGTAAGTCAACTTTCGACCTAGTTTGATTCGGATCGACTTCCAATGTCCTCCTATGACCAAGGTTGACCTAACTAGACCTATCTTGACCTAGTATGACTTTGTTAGGCCTAATATAACTTAGATTAACCCTGTACCATTTAGTTTGACCTTGTTTGACCTAGACTGACTTAGTTTGACGTGTCTTGACCTATTTTGACTCAGTATGACTTAATTTTACTTCCAAACCATTATATTGATACAGTATTCCATCTATAGGTCTTCGAGGCACTGTTTTTGGACTCAGTCGACTTATCCATCACAGCACAGGCGAGTACATTCTCTGATAATATTTCTGTTTTATGATATCATCTTTGTTTCTAGTATTTAGTGTAGATTATCCTTGTTCTCTTGACACATTGTTCACACGGATTGATATTTGTCTGGATCCCGTCATAAGATGTTATTCCTCTTATATATGGTATACACTGGGCAAGTCTTTATTGCTTATTGTTCATTGTATAGATACGATTCCTGCGTAGGCTCGCGACCTCCTCAGAGAATACGTATCATGACGTGTCATGACTGGATCCACTATATTAGTCAGGGATGGGGGTGTTAGCGTAGATATGTGATCAATACCCCATAGTATTATATTGTATCATCATTGTATCACTATAGTAATCTTATTGTATAGTGTTAATCATACACTCACGTATGATTAGCCAGGCCAAACATTGTATCAAGTTCTAAGCCGATCACATGTTGAAACTAATAGTAAACTCACATAGATATAGTTCCAGATTTTTGTACATGAGTTATACTGTTTTTCTTGTTCTTACATTCAGATTACAGTCTTGACATGCCTTACCATGATTCATGTAAACATTATTTACTTCATAGATTCTCTCTATTTACTACTACATTTTTAATATCGTCTAACTAGAACTGTTATTGAGATTTGTGCTCGTTCCATCCTGACTGGATATGTTAACAAAATTTTACAGATTGTGGCGAGGAGGATTGTCCTACCTACTACGGTCCTCATGACGTAGTCGGTCTAGACTTGGAGACCTTGGTTCAGCAGGGCTTAGCTCCGCCCGACGAGCCTCTAGCTTAGTTAGACTAGACATTTTGGACTGGACCTTGTCTCCAGCTTGCTACTTATGTTATTATTTTATATTTTGGATTGTATTAGAGACTTGGACTTAGACTTTTATATTATTTGTGTTTGGACTTGACAGGTTATATTTTTATCGTCATGTTGTCTTTATCTTTCAGTCTTTACTTTATCATCTTAGAGTTGTGATTGAACACTCATATATATTCATTGCTTGTCCTCCGTTCGGAGTTGACCATATTCTCGACAGGTTTTTGATATATATATAAACTGTTGTTAGAGTAGAAAACCTACAACGTTCTACGCCGTTTTTACGGTGTGGGCTGGACGTTGTTACGCACACGTGCCCTTACAGCGGTGTGCGGGTCGTGACAACGTCTATTAAGTATAATAATCTTCTTGAGCATGGTAAGAAACAAGTAAATAAGAATACGGTTCACACAAGACACACCCACACACCTCATAACACAAATCACAATGATCATGTGTACGAGAACACTGCACATAGATCTTTTTTTAACACTGTACACGCAAGAAAGGGACTCTTTATAAAGAAGAACACATCGCATCATGCCTTTTATTATCATCACCATAACACTCATGTTAGAGCTCCTCATAGTAGAGCGCCTCATGTTCATAATACTCACTCTCTTGTTAGAACTCCTCACACTAAAACACCACATGTTCATGACACTCACACTTTCTCCTCTAAATCTATAACACCTATGATATGTAACTATTGTGGTCTTCTTGGACACACCTCTCATTATTGTCAAATGAGAAACATGTTGATATAAAAAATTTAAGTGGGTTCCTAAGACTAACAATCAAGGACCCAAATGCTCTTGGGTACCAAAGTCTTCATCTTTAACTTTTGTTGTAGGTGAACCCTCCCTCACATGCTAGAAGCAAGTGGATCCTCGATAGCGGTTGCTCACGACACATGACCGGTGATGCTTCACTTTTTGCAACGCTATTGATTAAGAAAGAAGGTCACGTCTCCTTTGATAACAATCTCAAAGGCCACATCATAGGAAATGGTAACATCGGCTCACCTCCTTATCCTTGTATTAAAAATGTTTGTCTTATTACAAATCTCAAGCACAAGCTTCTTAGTATTAGTCATCTTACGGATAATGGCTATGATATTAAGTTTGTTAAACAAAAATGCTTTTATCACCGATAGCACTAGTGGATCTATGGTGTATGAAGACATTAGAGAAAATAATATTTATGTCCTTTATCTTGTTGAAGGTACTAACAATGACAGGTATCTAGTCGCTAAGAACGATGAAAGTTGGATATGGCACATGAGACTTGGACATGCCAACATGGATACCATTTCTCGACTTGCCACTAGGAAGCTTGTAAGAGGGCTTCCAAGTATTTCTTTCAAAAAGGACATGGTATGTGAAGATTGTAAGAAGAGTAAGTTGACCAAATCCTCCTTCAAATCCATCAACTCAGTAAGCACTACTAGACCTCTTCAACTCATTCATATGGATTTATTTGGTCCTAGTAGAGTAGCTAGTCTTGGAGGTAAACTTTATGCTTTTATTTGGTTGATAATTTTTCAAGATTTACTTGGATTATTTTTCTTACAAATAAAAGTGAGACTTTTCGTGAATTTGTTGCTTTTTGTAAACGTGTTCAAAATGAGAAAGGCATTACTATAAACAAAATTAGAAGTATTTATGGAGGATACTTTGACAATGCCGATTTTAAAAGATTTTGCGAAAAGAATGTTTTTGGTCATGATTTTGCTTGCTCTCGAACTCCACAACAAAATGGTGTTGTGGAAAGAATGAATAGAACTCTTGGTGATATGACCAGGGTTATGTTAAACCAATATAAGCTCCCCAATTTTTTTGGGCGAAAGCCGTTAATACGGCATGTCATGTTATAAATAGGGTCTTAATTAGACCTATTTCTAAAAAGACTCCGTATGAGCTTTGGTTTGACAAAATTTTCTCTATTGAATATTTTAAAGTTTTTGGATGTAAATGTTTTATTTTACCAAAGATAACCTAGGCAAATTTGAAGAAAAAGCCTATGAAGGTATTTTCTTGGTTACTCAATTCATAGTAAAGGATTTCGTATTTTTAACAAAAGAAGTCTTGTTGTCGATGAGTCAATTAATGTCTCTTTTGATGCACTTAACTCTTCTATATCCTCCCCATCCGATGATGTTGATAACATCCCTTGTGGTTTGGAAAACTCTTCTATAGGAGACTCTCGTCCCTCTTCATCAAACAATGGAGTAGTGACCCCTCAAATCGAAGATTCTCCACCATTAGAGATTTTTCACGAGGACCTCCCAAAGGAATGGAGATTTGTCCTACATCATCCCAAGGAGCTTATCATTGGTGATCCTTCTTCACGTGTTAGCACTAGATCCTCCACTCGTGATCTATGTACGAATGTGGCTTTCATTTCTCAAATAGAGCCTAAAAATATTAATGATGCTTTTAATGATAAATTTTGGATGATAGCAATACAAGAAGAGCTAAATCAATTTGAGCGAAACAAGATTTTGGAACTTGTCCCTAAACCTCACAACCACCCCATTATTGGAACAAAGTTGGTGTTTCGCAATAAACTTAATGAAGATGGGTTCGTAACTCGTAACAAAGCTCGATTGGTTGCTAAAGGCTATAACCAAGATGAAGGCATTGACTACGATGAAACCTATGCTCTGGTTGTTCGTCTTGAGTCCATACGCATGCTATGTGCCTTTGCTTGCTTTAATGACTTCAAACTCTTCAAATGGACGTTAAAAGTGCTTTCTTGAATGGTATTATTAAAGAGGAGGTTTATGTTAAGCAACCTCCTGGCTTTGAAGATTTTTAATTTTCTCATCATGTTTTCAAATTACACAAAGCCCTCTATGGCCTCAAACAAGCTCCTCGTGCTTGGTATGAGCGCCTCAGTTCCTTTCTTCTTTCTCACAACTTTTCTACGGGTAAAGTTGGCACTACAATTTTTATTAAATCTCTTAACGGAACTCTTATGTTAGTCCAAATTTACGTTGATGATATTATCTTTGGTTCTATTAACAATGCACTATGCATAGAATTTGCTAAAATAATGTAGGACGAATTTGAAATGAGCATGATGGGAGAACTATCATTCTTTTTGGGTCTGCAAATCAAGCAAGGTCCCAAAGGAACCTTCATCAATCAAGCTAAATATACAAAGGATCTTCTCAAACGTTTCGAACTTGACTCTTCCAAATAAATGAGAACTCCTATGGCAACAACTACAAAACTTGATAATGATGAAGATGGTATCTCGGTCGACATTCGTAAGTATCGAGGTATGATCGGTAGCTTACTCTATTTAACTGCTAGCCGTCCCGATATCATGTTTAGTGTATGTCTTTGTGCACGATACCAAGCTAATCCAAAAGAATCTCACTTATGTGCCGTTAAGCACATTTTTGGTATCTCAAAGGCTCCATCAACATGGGCCTTTGGTATCCGAAATCTT
Organism: Iris pallida; assembly: GCA_029216955.1. Classification (NCBI taxonomy): domain Eukaryota; kingdom Viridiplantae; phylum Streptophyta; class Magnoliopsida; order Asparagales; family Iridaceae; genus Iris; species Iris pallida. The sequence goes on along the minus strand of JANAVB010029215.1, from coordinate 14,741,121 downwards.
CATCCTTTGAGCTTATCGGCTACTCGGATGCGGATTTTACCGGATGCAAATCTACCGAAAAAGTACTAGCGGCACATGCCAATTCCTTAGAAAATCTTTGGTATCCTGGTTTAGTAAGAAACAAAATAATGTTACCCTTTCCACCACTGAGGCCGAATATATAGCGGCTGGTTATTGTTGTGCACAAATTCTTTAGATGTCACAAACACTTATAGATTATATTTTTTTCTTCTACTTGCACTTCCATTAAATGTGATAACACTAGCTCTATAAATCTCACAAAAATCTCATTTGTCACTCACGCACAAAGCACATTGAGATTAGACACCATTTTCTTCGTGACTATCAACAAAAGGGGGATATTCATCTTGATTTTATTGACATTACTTATCAATTGGCTGACATCTTCACTAAGCCCCTCCCGGAGGATTGTTTCGCTTTTCTTTGCCAAGAATTAGGATTATCAATCTTGAGTTTTAGTTCATTACTCAAGCGGCATACCGACGACACACAACGATATACCGACGACATACCGATTTTCTTACAGAATTATGTTCTGTGAACATGTAAGCCCCTAGATTTCAAAAAAATAGTTTTTTTATAATTTTCAATAGCATTTAATTTAAATATGTATTTTGTAGCGTATTTTATATTTTCTTGGTTTTCGTAATGCTTTAAAAAATTTCCTAACTTATAGATTTTTCCTTGGCCGACATACCGCCAGTATACCGGAGTATACCGACGGCATACCGTCCTGACAGATTTTCTACATTTTAAATATTTTCGATTTCAGATATTTTGATAAATAGTGTTTTGGATATTTTGATGAATAGTATTTAGATATTTTCGTGAATAGTATAGATGCACCCTATTACCCAATGGATAATTGGTTTTGTTTGAATGGCCATGATTGACTTAGATTTTGACATGGATCACGATCCGACGGCTAAGATTAATTTTCCCTTCTATATATACCCTTTCACTTTATCTCTCCTCTCTCTTTTCATTCTCTTCACTCTCTTTTTATTTCTTCTTCCTTTCTCTTTCCTTGGAGCTTGCCAGGAGCTTGGTCTAGAGTGTGGTTTCGTACCCCTCTTGGTGGTGGAGTAGAAGTTTAGGCTTGGAGCTTAACCTAGGCAAGTGCATCTTGCTCAAAAGTGACATGACCATACTTCATTTTTGTTTTCCATAGAAACTAAAATTTTATTGGCCTATAATTTGCTTCTTTAAATTGTTAACATGTTTAGTATATAGCACTTTTGGTTTTGATCGACAGTATTGTGTAGATCTGAGTTTCTAGATATAATTTTCGAGTATTTTGAGGTTTTGATCTATCAAATGTTTTGATTTATGAAAACTAATACTTCCATGTTGTAGGAAATTCAATTCTATTCAATTTTGACTTTTGAAAGTCCGAATTTCGATTTAAAACGAAGTTTTTATGGCCGAAACAAGTTTTGAGTTCAAAAATCAACTTTCTGTGACGGTTCGGAAAATCCGTCGGAAATCCGTCGGAAAATCCGAACTTTCACCACAAAACTTGCTGTGACGGATCGAAAAATCCACCGGTAATCCGCGGTAATCCGCCGGATAATCCGGTTAGGCTGTTTTGAATTTTTTTATATATTTTAAGTGCTGTAAAAATTCTGGAAAATTGTATTTAAATACTATGTTAATTTAGATAATTTATTATAATTTTTCCAGCATTGAATAACTACTTTTGGTATTTTATAAAAATAGAAAAACAGAACTCATTTTCAGGATACATATGTTTGCTGATTTTTAATAAATATTTATGAAGATTTATAAATTCCAAAAAAATTATAATAAATTCCTATAGTTAACAAGGATCATTTTGGTACTTTATTTTGTATAAAATTGAGCTTTTTGTCTACCTCAAAAATTATTGGAACACAATGTACATTTGATTTATTTATTGAATAATTACGACTTACAACTTTTTGTGTTATTTTGAGTTATGGCGGTATTGAACCTCACCCCACACTAGTGTAAAGACCCTAGAAAGTTAGTTATAGTAGTGTGTTACCCCACATTGGTCTCCTATGCTAAAGTCCTCATTTGGCTAGGTGTCCAATCAGAAAGTCGTATTGCATCAATTAGTGTCATAGTGTTTTAGCTTAGTATAAAAACTAAGTTTTTGTATTTATTTTCACAGTGACGAGTCATCAGGCATCTATAGCATTTTATCGCAGCTTTGCTTTACTAGAGACAAGTACTCTCTACAAACTTTACATATTGTTACATCTATGAACTATGATCGAACCATGTTAAATGCTGATCCTTGGGGTAGCAAGTCAAAACATCACATACTGTACTTTCAGTTACTACCATGCTTAAAACAGTCTTTATATATCTCTCACATGATTAAAATATGGGTTATGGGGAAACTGACAGTTGAGTACGTGATCATGTCCCCCTATAGTAGCGAGCGAGGTCGTATTTTATATGCATACCTTGCCGCAGGCCATTATCCAGCATTTCTGTACGGATGTACACCTATGCTTGTAGACTTGTATGTATAGACATTTTATTTATATGTACCATAGTACATTTTACTCCTATTGACGATCACGTACCTGCTACAGTTTTAAACATTATATATACATCTATCTCTATGACATATGTGTCCTTGCCATGATAGATTATGTGATACCATGTTTCCAGTTATTCCTCTTATGTTCATTTCCATGTTTCATATGCTAGTTTGTTAGAATCAGTACTTGCTCCCGTCCTGACAGGATAACGTTGTAGGTATCCTTACTGAGAAGGAGTTGCTCTGTGACTCATATTATGGAGATACTACCGAGGACCAGGCTTTGCCTTACGAGGATGTACCTGCGGGAAAACTCGTCTAGTTTGTGTAGTTGCTCGGGTTATTTAGTGTAGTCATGTATTAGACTACATATTTTGTAACTGGACATGTATCCAGTTTTATATTTCAGACTTGTACTTGGACTTATTACTTTATGAGACGACTTTTGTGTTTGGAGCATTTATGACTCTTATTTACTTATAGAACTGTTAGCTCATTTAGTCTATCTTGTTATCTCTAGAACAGCTTACTGCATTTTATCTCAAGCGCAGGCGGGACATGACTCAGCCCGGCCCAACAATTTGGGTAGCGGGTCGTGACATATTTTTAGTGGTGGCCCATACAGGTCCTGACTAAATTGTTTGGTTACGTTATTGTACCAAGCATGCCTGCAATTAGGAACTTAAGGTAATTAGACAACATTAGGAATGACGCTTAGAACACCTAGAGGAATACTAGGATTGCAACATAGGAAATATATCACATGCTTGCTATTATAATTAGATTTTCTTGTCTATGATTGTTTTGCTTTAAAGAGTCCTTATAAGCCCTTTTATTGTAATTAGATGGTGCTTACTCGTTCATCCCAGTATACCACACCTGAGAATGGCACACTCCCCATCCAGTCAGCTGACCAGTTGACTGATACACCCCCACCTCTACCTACCATACCCCCCCACTCCACAAATCTACAAACCCAGATGCCTCCACCACCTTCCACATTACAGTCCCAGTAGGACCCGATACCTCCACCACCCCCTATCACTATACCTACCCAGGCTTCCATCATACTCGACGGGAACCAACTGCTCACTCTGATCCAGGGGTTCCTAACGACCCATCAGGAGCAGACCACCCTACTCCGCCAGAGCATGGAGCGTTCTGAGGAACGTACCGTGGTCCCACCACCTGTAGAGCCATGGCAGAGAGCGGGGACGATCAAGGACTTCATGGGTCTGAACCCCAAGGAGTTCTCAGGGACTGAGGGCATTATAGTAGCAGATGACTGGCTAGACTCGGCAGAGAGGAAGCTCCTTGGAGTTAGGATGCCGGGTGACCTCCAGGTCGAGGCAGCGAGATTTTTGCTGATAGACTTGGCAGGAGTTTGGTTCCAGAATGAGCTATTATTTGCGAGAGGGAGGGCCACTTGGGATCAGTTCAAGACCCAGTTCAAGAAGAAATTCTTCTCGACCACTGCTAGAGTAGCCATGGGGCTACAATTTTAGAACATCCAACAGGGGAACCGTTCTGTTGATGAGTATGCGGCAGAGTTTAGTCGCCTGAGCCGTTTTGCTCCTAGTCTGGTTGCAGACCCAGAGGAGATGACATGTAGGTTTTGCCATGGTCTAGTTTCAGACATTGGCATTCTTATAGTGGCGAACGGTACGACTGACTACTACCAGAGCCTAGAGTTGGCCCGGAGCATTGAGGAGCGTCTTCTGTCTAGCAAGAGGCCGGCTTCTGTACACCACGAGGGACCGTCCAAGCGTCAGGCTTTCCAGCAGAGAGCACCGACGCCACACCAGCAGACATATTGTCCCCCTATATCACATCACCAGACCCCGCCAGTTAGATCCCCGGGACCCCGACTGCAGCAGAGGGGAGCTATATGTTCTTTCTGCGGAAGACCAGGGCACGACTACTCCATCTGCAGAAAGAGGTTGAAGCAGTGCTTGGTTTGTGGGTCTGCCACCCATCAGATTCGGGACTGCCCAGCAGCCAAGGGACCTAGAGGACCACTCCCGACTCAGCAGCAGAGGTTTGGGCAACATCTGCAGCAGCAGAAGGGACCTCAGGGGAAGGCTTATAGTCTAGCACTTGAGCCGGAGCCGGAGCAGGTTTCGGAGCCAGATTACTTAGCTGACGTCATCACAGGTCATGTTTATTTGCATACTTTTCTAGCTCTATGCTTGTTTGATTCTGGTGCATCTTATAGCTTCCTATCATTAGAGTTTATGCATGAACACCACTTAGTAGCTACGCCTACTGCGAAGATTAGTAGAGTGATGACGGGAGGAGGACCAGTGCCTATTAGAGCTATCTATAGATGCTCTATTACTATAGCTGGAAGAGAGTTTGAGGGACGATTCTTTGTGATGCCACTCCCCGGGTATGATATCATACTGGAGATGGAATGGCTTAGCTATGTCCATGCAGCTATAGACTATTATGAGGGTAGTATTCTGTTCAGTCCTCCAGGCACAGCACCATTCTGAGTCAGGAGGACAGGGCCGGAGATCAGCCTAGAGCTGAACTGTTGTGCGACAGTTGGGGACGTAGCACCGCCACACCTAATCATTAGGGAGTTTATGGATGTATTCCCAGAGGATCTTCCAGGACTTCCGCCTGACAGAGATGTGGAGTTCACTATAGATTTAGAACCGGGTTCATCACCAGTATCCCGGGCTTGCTATAGAGTTAATCCCAAGGAGGCCGTAGAGATGAAAGAGCAGATTGATGACCTATTGAAAAAGGGTTTTATTCGATCTAGTGCATCTCTATGGGGAGCGCCAGTACTCTTTGTGCCTAAGAAGGATGGTACAGTTTGGTTGTGTATTGACTACCGGGCGTTGAATGCCATCACAATTAAGAACAAATATCCTCTGCCCAGGATAGATGATTTGTTCGACCAGTTGAGTGGGGCGAAGGTGTTTTCCAGGATAGATTTGAGATCCGGGTACCACCAGGTGAAGGTCAGGGCAACAGACATCCAGAAGACGGCATTCAACACGAAGTACGGGCAGTACGAGTTTCTGATGATGCCATTTGGTCTCACAAATGCGCCAGCTGTCTTTATGAATTTGATGAATAAGACATTTCACCAGTATTTGGAAAAATTCGTCGTAGTATTTATCGACGACATCCTGATATACTCGAAGACGCCGGAGGAGCATGCAGAGCACTTGTGGACAGTTTTTGGGATTCTGAGGCAGGAAAGATTGTTTGCAAAATTGTCGAAGTGTGAGTTCTTTTTAGACCGAGTGGAGTTTCTCGGTCATGTAGTTACTGGAGAGAGAATCTCGGTGGATCCCAGGAAGATTGCTGCAGTTGAGACATGGAAGGCTCCGACGTCAGTTTCAGAGATCAGGAGCTTTCTGGGTTTAGCAGGCTATTATAGAAAGTTCGTCCAGGACTTTGATAGGATAGCTGAACCCCTGACGAAGCTGACGCGGAAGGACGCAGAGTACATCTGGTCAGAGGACTGCCAGGCAGCGTTTGAGGAGCTGAAGAGGAGGCTGACGACCGCTCCAGTTCTGACATTACCTTCAGGATCTGGAGGTTTCACCATATACAGCGATGCTTCAGGAAAGTGGCTAGGATGTGTCCTACAGCAGCATGGTAAAGTGATTGCTTATACATCTAGGCAATTACGGACTCACGAGCGGAACTATCCTACCCATGACCTAGAGTTAGCTGCGGTGATCTTTGCACTCAAGTTATGGAAACATTACTTATACGGAGAGCGTGTGGAAATCTTTACTGACCAGAAAATCTTGAAGTATGTGTTCACGCAGAAAGAGCTGAACATGAGGCAAAGACGATGGTTGGAGTTGATGAAAGACTTCGACATCGATTTACAGTATCACCCCGAGAAGGCAAATGTGGTGGCGGATGCGCTGAGCAGGCATCCGATGGCATGGTATCTGATGATAGATCGGTATTTGCGGGAATATCTGGAGAAGCTCGGTATCGAGCTAGTTCGGCCAGGATCAGTGATGCAGATGATGGAGCTTGGCATACAGTCAGGTTTGATGGAGCAGATCAGGGAGGTACAGTCTACAGATGAGAGACTTCGTAGACTTCGAGCCCAGGCTTTAGCTAGATTGTAGGACGACTTCACCATAGCAGAGGATGGATCCTTGAGGCATGGCAGCCGATTGTACGTACCAAAGGAAGAGCTGGTAGAGGCAGTCTTGCAGGAGATGCACCGATCGAGATATTCTATTTACCCTGGTGCTAACAAGATGTACCGTGAATTGCATGAACATCTTTGGTGGCACGGGATGAAGAGAGATGTATCACATTTCATTTTGAGATGCCTAGTTTGCCAGCAGGTCAAGGCGGAGCGCCAGAGGCCAGCTAGTCTGTTACAGCCGTTATCCATTCTCGAGTGGAAGTGGGAACACATTACGATGGACTTCGTCTTAGGGCTTCCTCGTTCCCAATAAGGAAAGGATGCCATTTGGGTCATCGTGGACAGGCTGACGAAGTGTGCGCACTTTATACCCTTCAAGGTGGGGCTTTCCACCGAGAAGTTGGCGGAGCTATACATGCAGCAGATAGTTCGCCTATATGGAGTGCCAGTAAGCATCGTGTCGGATAGAGACAACAGATTCACGTCCCACTACTGGAGGAGCTTGCAGGAGGAGTTAGGCAGTAGGCTCAAGTTCAGTACGGCGTACCACCCGCAGACAGATGGGCAGTCCGAGAGGACGATACAGACACTGAAGGATATGCTGAGGACCTGCGTACTGGACTTTGGCGGATCATGGGAGAGCCATCTGTACTTGGTAGAGTTTTCATACAACAACAGCTACCAAGTCAGTATCGGTATGTCTTCTTTCGAGGCACTATATGGACGACGATGCCGCACACCGCTCTTTTGGGATGATATTGGGGACAGAGTTATGCTTGGGCCGGAGATGATCACGGATGCAGCAGATAAGGTCGGGATGATCAGAGACAGGCTCAGAGTAGCACAGGACAGGCAGAAACACTGGGCCGATGCTAGTCGCAGACCGATGGAGTTTGCAGACGGTGATATGGTGCTAGTGAAGATATCACCTACTAGAGAGACGATCCGGTTCGGACGTGGAGGCAAGCTGAGCCCCAGATACATCGGGCCGTTCGAGATACTTGGCTGGATCGGAGAGGTAGCTTACAGGGTTGTACTTCCACCCAACCTAGCAGGAGTCTACGATGTCTTTCACGTATCTCAACTGAGGAGATATGTTCCAGACCCCAGTTATGTGCTAGATCATTCAGAGTTGGAGATCGGGCCAAGCCTTACATTTTTTGAGCAGCCAGTGGAGATATTAGACAGGAGGGAGAAGAGGCTGAGGAACAAGGTTATACTCTTAGTACGAGTAGCTTGGAGCCGTCACTCTCCGGGCGAATCTACTTGGGAGAGGGAGTCGGACATGAGGGAGAGATACCCTTACTTGTTCGATCCAACCCCTGCGAGGGAACCACCCGTTCCCACTTGATACCTTAGAGGTTAGTTTCGATCATAGCCTTAGTCATTTGTTTGCATTGCTTGTATATTAGAATATTTGTAGAGTCTTCTATCCTTGTAAATTTCGAGGAAGAAATTTTTCAAGGAGGGAAGATTTGTAAGCCCCTAGATTTCAAAAAATAGTTTTTTTATAATTTTCAATAGCATTTAATTTAAATACGTATTTTGCAGCGTATTTCGTATTTTCTTGGTTTTCGTAATGCTTTAAAATTTTTCCTAACTTATAAATTTTTCCTTGGCCGACATACCGCCAGTATACCGGAGTATACCGACAGCATACCGTCCAGACAGATTTTCTATATTTAGATATTTTGGATTTCAGATATTTTGATGAATAGTATTTTGGATATTTTGATGAATAGTGTTTAGATATTTTTGTGAATAGTGTAGATGCACCCTATTACCCAATGGATGATTGGTTTTGTTTGAATGGCCATGATTGACTTAGATTTTGACATGGATCACGATCCGACGGCTAAAATTAATTCTCCCTTCTATATATACCCTTTCACTTTCTCTCTCCTCTCTCTTTTCATTCTCTTCACTCTCTTTTCATTTTTCTTCCTTTCTCTTCCCTTGGAGCTTGCTTGGAGCTTGGCCTTGAGGTCTAGAGTGTGGTTTCGTACCCCTCTTGGTGGTGGAGTAGAAGTTTAGGCTTGGAGCTTAACCTAGGCAAGTGCATCTTGCTCAAAAGTGACATGACCATGCTTTATTTTTGTTTTCCATAGAAACTAAAGTTTTATTGGCCTATAATTTGCTTCTTTAAATTGTTAACATGTTTAGTATATAGCACTTTTGGTTTTGATCGACAGTATTGCGTAGATCTGAGTTTCTAGATATGATTTTCAAGTATTTTGAGGTTTTGATCTATCAAATGTTTTGATTTGTGAAAACAAATACTTCCATGTTGTAGAAAATTTACTTCTATTCAATTTTGACTTTGAAAGTCCGAATTTCGATTTAAAACAAAGTTTTTATGGCCGAAACAAGTTTTGAGTTCAAAAATCAACTTTCTGTGACGGTTCGAAAAATCTGTCGGAAATCCGCGGAAATCTATCAGAAAATTCGAACTTTCACCACAAAACTTGCTGTGACGGATCGGAAAATCTGCCGGTAATTCGCGATAATCCGTCGGATAATCCGGTTAGGCTGTTTTGATTTTTTTATATATTTTAAGTGCTGTAAAAATTCTGAAAAAATTGTATTTAAATACTATGTTAATTTAGCTAATTTATTATAATTTTTCCTGTATTTAATAAGTACTTTTGGTATTTTATAAAAATAGGAAAACAGAACTCATTTTCAGGATACATATGTTTGCTGATTTTTAATAAATATTTATGAATGTTTATAAATTCCAAAAAAATTATAATAAATTCCTATAATTAACAAGGATCATTTTGGTACTTTATTTTATATAAAATTGAGCTTTTTGTCTATCTCAAAAATTATTGGAACATAATGTACATTTGATTTATTTATTGAATAATTACGACTTGCAACTTTTTATGTTATTTTGAGTTATGGCCGTATTGAACCTCACCCAACACTAGTGTAAAGACCCTAGAAAGTTAGTTATAGTAGTGTGTCACCCCATATTGGTCTCCTATGCTAAAGTTCCCATTTGGCTAGGTGTCCAATCAGAAAGTCGTATTGCACCAATTAGTGTCATAGTGTTTTAGCTTAGTATAAAAACTAAGTTTATATATTTATTTCTACAGTGACGAGTCATCAGGCATCTATAGCATTTTATCACAGCTTTGCTTTACTAGAGGCAAGTACTCTCTACAAACTTTACATATTGTTACATCTATGAACTATGATCGAACCATGTTAAATGCTGATCCTTGGGGTAGCAAGTCAAAACATCACATACTGTACTTTCAGTTACTACCATGCTTAAAACAGTCTTTATATATCTCTCACATGATTAAAAATATGGGTTATGGGGAAACTGACAGTTGAGTACGTGATCATGTCCCCCTATAGTAGCGAGCGAGGTCGTATTTTATATGCATACCTTGCCGCAGGCCATTATCCAGCATTTCTGTACGGATGTACACCTATGCTTGTAGACTTGTATGTATGTACATTTTATTTACATATACTATAGTATATTTTACTCCTATTGACGATCACGTACCTGCTACAGTTTTAAATATTACATATACATCTATCTCTATGACATATGTGTCCTTGCCATGATAGATTATGTGATACCATGTTTCCAGTTATTCCTCTTATGTTCATTTCCATATTTCATATGCTAGTTTGTTAGAATCATTACTTGCCCCCGTCCTGACAGGATAACGTTGTAGGTATCCTTACTGAGGAGGAGTTGCTATGTGACTCATATTATTCAGATACTACCGAGGACCATGCTTTGCCTTACGAGGATGTACCTGCGGGGAAACTCGTCTAGTTTGTGTAGTTGCTCGGATTATTTAGTGTAGTCATGTATTAGACTACGTATTTTGTAACTAGACATGTATCCAGTTTTACATTTCAGACTTGTACTTGGACTTATTACTTTATGAGACGACTTTTGTGTTTGGAGCATTTATGACTCTTATTTACTTATAGAACTGTTAGCACATTTAGTCTTATCTTGTTATCTCTAGAACAGCTTACTGCACTTTATCTCAAGCGCATGCTGGACATGACTCAGCCCGGCCCAACAATTTGGGTAGCGGGTCATGACAGAACAAAATTGGCATACCGTCGGGATCCACCGGTATGCCGCCGACATGCCATCTGCGACGGACTGCTTCATATTCGCTTATTTTTTGGGGGGCCCATCATATCACATCACATTTACTTCTCTTCCATCTCTTCACCTCCTTCTTTCTTTCAAAACATCACTTCTCATTTATTATGTGCCTTTTCAAAACTCTTATTCATCTCTCTTTTCAAAACCCCCTATTAATTATCCATCTCCTCACCTCCTCTCCTCTCTCTCTTTAAAATCCTTTCTTCCTCATCCTCTTCTTCTTCCTCCACAAACCATTGTTCTTCTCTTCACCGGATTTGCATATCTTCTCTTCGTGGCCCATGCCAAAGGCCACCGCTCTTCGTCTTCCACTTCTAACCCCTTCACTACAGTGCTCCTTCCTAACAGTGGTTACGATCTGAAGATCATCAAATCCCATCTTGCTGCCGATGCCTGGTTCCACTACTTTGTCGACCATGCCGTATACAAAGGGAAAGTAATCAACTGGAACCTCTTCTCCGGTCATCAATCTCTCTCTGAGACCGCTGGCCTTTCCACTCTTCTCCGTCGCCAAGTTCTCATCTATCCGGCGGCTGTCACTCTTCTACTGTAATTTGGTGCCAGACCTGGCCAACAATGCTCTTGAGACTCTTGTCAATGACCGTCACTTTTGTCTCACTGCCCGCGACATTGTAGAGATTCTTGAGATCCCTAATCGCGGGGATGCTCTCCCAACTTTGGCCGGTCTTTATCCTACCGCTGAAGTACCCTTCGACGAGTTCTGTGCCATCATCTGCAAGGGACCTAATCCTCTAGCCATTCCTGCCCTCTCTGTAAAACCCTAATTTTTTTAATTATTTTTTATTTTTTATTAGACTTAAAAATAAATTTATACAATTTATGGTTTTATTTATTTTTTTGATGACTCGATTTGGCCAATTCAGTCCGAACAGGGTCCGAACAAAATTTAAGCCCATGTGAGCATGTGGGGTGACTAAGATGGCCATGTAGGAACATTTCACGTGTGTACAAATATTTTTAAATAATTTTGAGACTTGTTGAATATTTATTGACTTTTGGTACAAAATTTATGTTTTATTAATAAAATAATATTTTATAAGATGGTACAATTTTCTGGACCCATACATGGATGAGCGGTAAAGTTCACCCATTGGGACGATTATTATTTTATTATAATTTAAGTTATTTTGTGGAGATTTAATAAACATGTTTTCCTATTTAAATATCATTATTATTTTGAGTTGATTTATTAAGGATTGAATTTATACATATGTAGATATGCTCAAATATATTAAATAATTGGATAGTTGAATTTTAAATGGTATTTGGATTTTGAATAAAATTTTGGTGTATATATATATATATATATATATATATATATATATATATATATATATATATATAATATTTAAATCTCCATATATTAAATAATGATATTTAAATCTCCACAAAATAATAATGATATTTAGATATCATAGAGATGGTCGGAGCGCTGCTCCCCACGCCTCCTTTCCCCGCCGGGTGGAGCTCCGCCCCCTCTCCGCCGGGTGGGTGGGCTGGCCGGTCGGCCTCCTTGGCCCGGCCGGCCCCCTCTGCCTTCTCCTCCCACTAGGAGGCCCCCTCCTTCCTCACTCTCTGCGCCTCCCAGGTCGGCCGACCGCCTGGCCCTCCCTGCCGCGGGGTGCTCGGCCCCCAGCAGACTGTTTCCTCCGGGAGCTCGACTTCCCCTCCTCCGCCTGGATCTACCCTCCATGGGTCTTCCCTTCCCTCCTCGCCCCGCCTCGGCACCGCTCCAGCCGCCGCCGCCCTCGGCATCGCCGAGCTCGACGCGAGATCCCGGTCACCTTCCCCCGGGTCTCCCCCCTCCGGAAACCGCCTCGAATGTCGTGCCGCCCCCTTCCGCGGCCGCAACCCCTCTCTCCGTTCCCCTCTCCCTCCGGCGTCCCTCCACATCTTGGGCGGAGGCCGCTTCGGCTCCTCCCCAGTCTGTCGCCGCTCCCGCGGCGGTTTCTCTTTCGGCCCATGCCGTCAGGGTCTTCAGCGCCCCCCTCCCGTCGCGGCGGCGTCCCCCCCTTTCGCTGCCTCCCGCTCCTCAGCGACGGTTTTCCCGGCCGCTCCCTCGTGGCCCAACTCCGTCCACTCCCTGTTGGGCACGCCTTCCCCGGCCGCTCCCTCCGGCTTGTCGGGGCCCTCTCCTGCCTCCGTCTCCGGCCTTGTGGCAGCTACCCCTCCCCCTTCTTCAGCCCCCTCCTCGGTGATCCCAGCCGTCTAGTCTCCCCCGACGGCGTCGATCCCCCCCAGCGGGAGCCCCGACGAGTTCCCCGCTCTCCGGCGCTCCCTTCGTCGTATGCTGGCCCCTCGCCGGTGACCGCCCGTGCACGTTGGGAGGTTGAGCTCCGCTCCCCCGCCGTCGTTCTCGACCCCCTTCACCGCCTCCCACCGCCGTTCTCCCCCAGGGTGTCCGCCTCCGCCCCTGGAGTTGCCCTCCCCCTCCCTCCCTCTGCGTCGGGCCATGTCCTCCGGAGCTCCCCGGTGTTGGCCCCTCCCCGCCGGCTAGAAGGCCCCCCTCGCTCTCCCCCCTGAGGTCGGGCCTCCCCCCTCCGCCTCCGGCCTCCCTCGTCGGAGGCCACAGATCCTCTTCTTCGGGCCACGCGCCCCTTCCCCGGGCTGCGTGCCCCTCTCGAGCCGCGTGCCACCTCGGGCCGCGCGCTTCTCTCGCGAGCAGTGCCCCTTGCTCCTCGGGTCCAACGCCCTCTCGGGCCCAGCGCCGTTAGCCCTCTCGGGCCCAACGCTTACGCCTAACGTTTCATTTTTTTTTTTGAATTTCGAATTCTGTTTTTATTTTTCCTGAAAAAACAAAAAAAAAAACTATCCAATCTGTTAGTAGCTAATGTTGTTTTTAGCCAGGACCTTTGTTAAGGGCTACCCCCACCTTTTGTAGGAACTCGGGCTATCTCCCGGTTCCAACTCTCGTTTTCCGTTTCTATGAAGGTTTTAACCAGTGTTAATATATATATATATATATATATATATATATATATATATATATATATATATATATATATATATATATATATAATATATTATATTTAAAAGTAAAGAAAAGAAAAGAAAAGAAAAAGAAAAAGAAAAAAAAATTTGCAGCCGCCCACTTAAGTGGGCGGGCCACCCGCTTAAGTCAGCAGCAACACCCCGCGCTGAGTGCAAGTTTGTGGAAATTTGTTAAATCCTAGCCCCACTAGTATTAGGAGTGGGGCCAACTTGTTATGCATATAACTTTTTCCACAAACCTCTAAACCGTAAACCTCCAAAACGAAAATTGAGGCTGATCATACCCTCTTCGCCTACGAATTTGTTTCGCCAGCGACAGAGCTTTGTGCGCGACGAACGGAGCATCGAAAGTCAGTCCCGCGTCACCCACGGAGCAGTTTTCCCACTTAAGGTACCCTACTTTCCCATGGCGTAACTTTTTACTCGTGGCACTGATTTTTGATCCGTAAGATTTTTTGGAAAGTAGACTTGACCCTCTTCGAGATCCTCCAAGTGGATTTCAAAAACAACCCATCAACTTGCTCGAAAAATCGAGACGAAGTTGAACAAAAATCTGTTTTCTGTAATACTAAAAAAATTGTTTTGAGACGACAACTTGTCGGTCAACTTTCTTGCTGTGCAGTAAAGTATTGTAGAAAATAATTGAAGGCAGTCAAAGCAAACATAACCGAGATTATAACGCACCATCTGGATTCACTTTTCATCTAGTAAGTAGAAAGTTACACGTTGTTAAAGTTTCTCAAAAAAATTATAAATTCTGTTTTCAAAAAGTGGAAAAACACCCGATACGGCGTGCATCCCGAAAAACTGGACGACGTGGTCGTGCACTATATACATCGAAAGGCGCGTATAGATGTTGTCGACATGTGGGAACTGACGGAACCCGATTTTGTTGCATGTGCGCGACGAAATCAGTGCGTATCCGTCGAGATACCCCGTATCGACCCTTTGTAAATTAAGTCACAACTTTGTGCACACTCATCATATCGCGATGAAACTTGTGCCATTGGTCTCGAAATAGTTTTATGGTCCTGTGAGCCAAGTTTGGTCCGATTCTGAGACTGTTGATCGGGACGCTATTTTGGCGGACCCACAATCTCACTAAACGGGCGATTTTGTGCACAGCCCTCCGGAATCCAAAATTGGACATATCGTTGAGTTCGCCTCATCGAAACAAATATGTAGAATGTAGTTTGACGACTTTAGAGATCATAGACATTGGCATGCATTTTGGTGCAAAGCGGGTCCAACGGCGGACATCATTTTGACCCAAAATTACGATTTTGCCCCTGTTTCAGAATTTAACTTTTGGACAGGCATTTTCTGGGTATATCTTTTATTCCAAACTCGTTTGTGATGTTTATTGCAGCATCCGGAGTCATCTGCGGGATTTGGGTATTCTTGCTTCGTTTATTTATCTATTCGAGCTACTGGATTATTCCCTTTTGCACATAACCTCATGCAAGATACCTTGCCATTATACTGTTTATATTCAGTTTGCATTTTATTACATATCACTGTTCATTTATTTCCATTTCTTACCGTTCTTGATTTACTGTCTGCTCAGTGATATTAGATATACTTTGTTATTATCCTTTGATTGCATGTAGACTTAGAGTTAAGAGACTACCGTCTGTAGTGTATCGCATATACCTTGACGCAGTTGTACCACGAGGATGTGTGAGATGAGTAGCATGTAGAGGTTCTTGTGTATGGGCTGATCCCCCATGCGCATGCGTTAGGGCTAACTGCTAATAGAGGCATGTTAGGAGACTTAGCAGTTAGTAGAGGTATATGAGATATGGATGTGATACGGTCCTGGATCCTGATACTAATTTACTGCTGGCCTCTGACATTCGATGAATATTATGCTTTGAGGTCCCTGGTATCCTGATGGGCCATACCTGAGATTACTGCTACTGAGCCAGAGTGACCATGCGTTGGAGGTTTGTTCTTAACTGCATAAATACTGTAGTACGGTTAGACGACCTTATTGTCGTCTTGTCACTTATTTCGGGTTGTGACATATTATATATTCAGTTTGTTATGGCATGTTCTTTATGTATCTTGTTACGTCCCTCTAAGGACCTGGTTATCTCTCCAGGTGTGTGTGTGCTTCTGTGATATTGCAGGTGTTCTAGCCGAGGTCGCGATCTTCTCTATTCTTTCGGAGATGACGTGTCTTCGGTCTTCCTTTGCTACTCCCGCCAATTCATTTCCATGTATATTTTTCTTACTTGTTGGTAGTGGATTTGTCTCCGCCCAACGTATTGTACAAAGACTTATTACAGTTGATTATATGATATCTTTTATTCTTCATTTGTGGATGAGATTAGATTACTCTTGGTTTACTGCATTTTACAGCTTATGTATTCATACTAGGTTTCCATATATTGGAGTATACTTCGTATGTATGCAGCTGGCATGGATACGTACCTAGTCCTAAGTATATTGGGACTGGGGCGTTACATATTTTTATGGTGGCCCATGCAGGTCGAGTTTGTCATTTCGGTTACGTAATTGTACCGATGTGAGCCTATAATATAGGATTAGAGCCTAGGAATCTCATCCATACAGCTTGACCTCTTCCTTTGACTTTAAATTTTGAACTTTCGTTCGACTTCCTTGAATTGTATCTTGCTTGATTCTTTTCTACCGTTGATTCTTATTTTCGTGCTTAGTGTCAACTAGGAAGATGACTACACTAGTATATGCTCATAGGTCAAACACATGGCTAAAATGGTCATATTGGCAATTGGAATACATTCAAGACTCTAATTGAGTTAAAAAGGCTTTTCAGTGTGATTTAATGATTAGTAATTGGTAAGGTAGGATATTACCACGGAAAGTTATAACCTTGAGATTTCTAAATAGTAACACCAGAGGATTTATAGAATTTCATACTTGGTTTAAAAAATTGATTAATTTTCAAGATTTGATATTTATGAATTATTGGATTATAGTTATACATCCTTGCACAAGTATAAAATTGATTTGCTTTTCGAGTTGTGATATTTATGAGTTTTGGGTGATAGATATACATCTTTGAACAAATATAAAATTTATTTAATTTTCGAGTTTTGATGTTTATGATTTATTGTATTATAGTTATACACCTTTGAATAGTTATAAATTTGGTTTGAAAATGATCTTAGCTTTTAAAAATGGCCATAGGAATTATTTAAATTTGAGTTGTACAACTTACGATTTTCGTGTTTATTAAAATTTGAATTTTAAGTGAAAGTAATGACGGTGAATTTGGGTTAAAATATTTGAAAGTTATAAAAACGATTTTGAGAAAATTTTATTTTAAATGGTGTCCTATGATTGAGGATTTACAAATCTATTTAGATTTTGGTAAAAAAAAAAGATTCTGACTGATAAGATTATTTAAAAATTTAGTTTAATGTGGGATTGCTAATATTAAAATTTTTGAAAGAATTTCGAAGGATGTGATGGAAAGTTATGTTGATTGATTAAAGGAAGTTACCATTTAAAAGTTGTGAGTTGTTGGAATAACATAGCATGAATAGAAGTTAAAATTGATGAGAGCATTGAGCTTAATTTTTAGATTGCTTTTAGTATGTTAAGAGTTTTATTATGAGTTATTTAAAAATTTTAGAGTGTTAAATTTTTGATTGATTGTGAAATTTTATGGATTCGTAAATTATGAACTCTTGAGTTAAATAGTTGAATTTAAACGTTAATTTTGGAAAAGGTTAGTAGTAACGTGATAAAATTTTGCTTTGAGATTTATGAGAGTGATTTAAATTTTTATGATGAATTTGAACGGCTTGGAGTGAGTACAAATTTTGGTGGTTAAATTTTTTTTTATTTATTCAGAAATTGTTGGAGGAAACATGAGTTAAAATATTAATTGTAGGCCACAAAGGTAGCCCAAATGAGTTAGAAGTATTCCACACTAATTGCCATGTCACTTATGACCATGATAGTAGTATATACACAAGTATTGTTAGTCATCTACCCAGCTATATGACTATATTTCCACCTCGACTTACTCGACCTTCCTTCAATTCTAGATCTTTTAATTACGACATTCTAACCCATTTGCAATTTAAATAATGAGTTAATGGTTCCTTAACTGTATTCATCTAGGAGACTATCTTCTCTCCGGAATTGTGTTCCTAAATTATTTTTACTGGATTCTTTAATTAATTCTATTTCATGCTTTAACTTGATCTTCTTTATTTTGTGCATTAATTATCATCTCGTGAACTCCCACTTTCTATTTTTGATCTTCTGGCGTCCCCTACCGTGACTTGTATATTTGGAGTACAACACTACACTTTTTCTCCCAACAAATTTCATATATAAGACCTAGACAAGCCCACCTGCCTGTAGACATATCATGTCCCACCAAAATCCATCTCAATGTACTCTATTTTTTGACATGACCTTATGGTCAAAATGGCCAAACTATAATCTTTACCATGATACCGACATATTTTCGACCACTGATAGGGATTCAACCTCGACTCAATTCTTTCGACCCAATATGTGATTTTGTTCTACTTAATTTCTTAAATGTTTAAACTTGTGCTTTATCTTGATTGCTTGACTCATTGTCCCATCTTACTACTAGTTTAACTCTTGTAAGTTGGTTAGAATACCTCACCACCTAACAAACCTTTGTCCTTGTGACCCATATTGATAAGTTTACTTAGACTAGAGAATCTGAAGGATTCTAAACCCATTTAGCCAACCAAGCCATAAGCAAGCAAACGTTAGGACGATTGCATAGACCCCAGACTTCGTGTAAGACTTAATTTTAAAAGATCTTGGACTATTTAAAATTTCATTCATCAGTACCTCCCTTGCTCATATTTTGGCTATCTCATGCTGCTAGCGTAGCTTCAGTTTTGCAAGCTTATTTCGTTACCAAGCTTGATCATGACATATATTATTGGGTGCATCCACTAACATATTTTCTAATCAGAACCGGTGCATGATGGTCTGATCAACCTATTGCACTATGGTTCGCTTATCACATATTATTCTACGTGGATGAAGACATAGTAAACTTGTCTTAGAGTCTCATCCGCGACAGCCTTGGCAATTCTCTTTTAAATTATTTTCGTCGCCTATGAACCCCGCAATTTGTACTTAATATATAACACCGTCTTTGAAACCTTTGTTGTTATTGTCTTTTACTAACTTTGGAAAGATAAGGCACTGTACTTGCTAGATAGACTCAAGGTATCATCTTTGGTTGCCCAATCGGTTAATTATACACAAATGTAGATAGCCACCGACCGACTCATGTGAGACGTCCCATAATCGGAATACTGGAGAGCGGGGGCGGACATAGCCAGCTACGTATGTTGAAATGGAATCCACATCGCTATACGGTCACGGCTGTCTAGATATGAGGGTTTACTACAAGCCAACGGTATCTTAAGGTCAAGCTTATTGTCTCAATCTCAAGCAAGTAATATAGTTACAAGATGTTTGACCACCAAATATACAATAAAAGGCGTCCCAAATATTACATATCCAGCTGATCATGACGCTAGTCATACAAAATGCGAGGACTAGCAAGAGTTAAGTCATACATGATCAACCCTAGGATTTGTTAATCATGTTACAGCCCGTAGGCAGACAGTAAGTAAAATGCATCGAGCTAACAGGTGCTCGTCGGCTAAACGCCTCAAAAGAATAATTTTACACAGGAGTGAGTGAAACAAAATGGAAAATCCACTCATATCCCGGGTTTTTTCTAGTCGCCACCATCGGGCTGGAGATTCGGTAGATCCTCGGGTGCTGCTCCGAAATCTGGCCACACAAAACCAGCTGGGTCAAACCCCAGAAAGAGTAAGTGCCCCAAAGGAGGCCACAAAAATAAGAATAAAAGCCAGCATATCAGATCATAAGGAATAAAGAAAGGTACAAGTAATAAATAGAACAACAGGACAATAAACGACTAGGGACGTGGAACCATTCCGGGAGCCAGGTTACAACCCTTAGACCAAACAAGGATCGGGGTCGTAACCCTTCGCCTGAATAGCACTTGTCTCTATCCATTTATTATTAAAGATAAGTAAAACAATCATGTTCAGGGGACTAGGTACAGGGACTAGACGAGACTTAGACAGGGCTGGACACCATCCATTCACAAGCGGCCAAGCAACTACTACGGCTTACTACTTAACTAACTACGGTTATCACAAGCCTAATTACTAACAAGATGCAAGTAAGAATTTCCCAGTCCTAAGCCCTGCAGACTATCTAGTTATCCTTTCGCGGGTTGAGAGTATGATTGGGTACATCGCCCTGGAGACGATATACCCTTAGGTGACTTAGGGGGTGCAACACATGACAGTGTGCTGGAAATGTGCTCTACTCGTCGGCAAGCTACAATTCCATTAAAGCGCCCAGATAACGAGATTGCTTGTGACTGGAAATTCTCTATGTTCTAGTTTGATCTAATTATTAGCCTAATCCATATTTAGTGCGAATCCCTGGCCGTGGTACCCAGGAAGTCACGTCCTAGGCATGATGCAAGACAGGACAAGTAGATTGCGCAAGCAACAAGAATGAACACCTACGGTGTCAGGGGCAAGTCAAGTTAGTTATGCTAGCTGTCGCAACAGCATCGAGTTATCAGGTTATCAAGTCAAGTCAAGTCAGGAGTGCGCCACGGCGGGCCACTATTAAGTTATCAAATAAATCAAGTTATAAGTTGCGGGTTACAAGTTAAAAGCCACAAGTTACAAGCACCCAACAAGTTACTACCAAAATCAGAGAATGCTAACCATAATTTAAAACACAGAAAATCGTGTCAAAGCATGTCGGGTTGGTCAAGTCGTGCTGTGGCATCAAGCTCCCAGAAAACAAAATCAGCAAGAGAAAAACCAAGAACCCAGGGGAAACACCAAGGGTCAGGAGGGGAAGCCACGGCACAGGGTGTGCCAGGCAAGGGGCTCGGGCAAACGGCGCCAAGAGATGCGCTCGGGAACGGTCGCAGTGCACCAAGGGGCACGGGGAGCCAAGCGCGCAAGGGGCGCGACCAAGTGCGCAGGGGCCAAGTGCGCCGGGGCGCGGCCAAGTGCGCAGGGGGCAAGTGCGCCGGGGGCGCGGCCAAGTGCGCAGGGGCCAAGTGCGCCGAGGCGCGGCCAAGTGCGCAGGGGCCAAGTGCGCCGGGGCGCGACCAAGTACGCAGGGGCCAAGTACGCCGGGGCCGGGGAGCTCAGCGCAATCGAACGGGGGGGGGGGGGGGCAGCAGCGCGCCAAAGAGCGCGTGCGCCAACGGTTCAGAGGCCAGCGCCAAATGGCGCGTTGTGGGGGCAGCACAATACAGCCAAGCGCGCGGGGTGCAAGGCGGCGAAGCGCGCGGGCCAGCAGCACACTAAAGAGCGCACGCGGGGGAGGGGGTTCTTCTTCTTCCTCAAGCTAAGAGGAAGAACACCCATGGCTTCAAATCTTTGGAACTTCACAACTTGGTCCATAAAACTCGAAATGCGGATTTCCAAGGGTCTAACTTGTGTAAAATTGAATCCTCTTCCACATGGAAGCCTCAAAACAAGCAAAAATCAAAGTTTAATAGATCAAAATCAAGAAAATTCAAAAATAGTTAAAACTTAGATCTAGAACAATGGAAGCTCCAATTCACAAAATGCCAAGTTCTAATGTTGTTCTCCATGGCCTAATCTAGTTAATGGACAAATAAAATTGGGTCCTTATATGGTGGCAAGGTGCACTTGCCTATGGTGTTGGTGTTGTGTGGAGGAAGGAAGAAGAAGATGAAGAATTAATGGAAGTTATGAGAAGAGAGAAAGTTAGGTGGGGTTTTAATGAGGGTGGTTGTGGTGGAATGAGGATGGAGTATAGGTTAAAGTGTTCCATTTGGGTTTAAAATCAAACCAACCCAACTAAAACCGAGCCGAGCCGAAATCCAAAATACGAAAAAATGCAAAATTCTTCAAGTCGAGAAAAATAAAAATACATGCCAAAATCCAACTACGAGTATTAATACGAAATATGGGAAACGGGGGCGACATCATGTGGCTGAATCTTTGCCTTTAACTACCCCTCATTTCTCAACCCTAGAATTATTATCGTGTCCTTCCAATTATTCTTGAGCACTCGAGAATGATTCTAATCATTCACTTCAATCAAACTCTCAATCGAGGCGATTAGCCCCCAGTTTCTCTCTAGGAACCACATCTCCCAAATGTCTAAATTATTCTCTTTGATCTACTCAATTCCTTATTACTCTCCAAAGTGGATTATCAAAATTTTCCTACATTCACTAGCAACCCTTATTCAATCCCATAATCATGATATTTTTGTATATATCGACTCCACAATTTTCTAATGCACGGTTGTGTGGAACGCCGTTTTATCGCCCCCTCCAAAATTTAATTGTATTTTGGTATTGACGAACTATTCCTATCCCTCAATCCTATCTACCCTATTAATCCTAAATTTCGAGCACGAAATTCTTGTAAGTTGGGTAGGATGTAAAACCCCTATTTTTTAATTATTTTTTTATTTTTTATTAGACTTAAAAATGAATTTATACAATTTGTGGTTTTATTTATTTTTTTCATGACCCGATTTGGCCAATTCAGTCCGAACAGGGCCCGAACAAAATTTAAGCCCATGTGAGCATGTGGGATGACTAAGATGGCCATGTAGGAATATTTCATGTGTGTACAAATATTTTTAAATAATTTTGAGACTTGCTGAATATTTATTGACTTTTGGTACAAAATTTATGTTTTATTAATAAAATAATATTTTACAAGATGGTACAATTTTTTGGACCCATACATGGATGAGCGGTACAATTTCCTATTTAAATATCATTATTATTTTGAGTTGATTTATTAAGGATTGAATTTATATATATATGTAGATATGCTCAAATATATTAAATAATTGGATAGTTGAATTTTAAATGGTATTTGGATTTTAAATAAAATTTTGGTGTATTTATGGATATATATATATATATATATATATATATATATATATATATATATATATATATATATATTTTATTTTTTATTTTTATTTTATATATATATATATATATATATATATATATATATGTATATATATATATATATATATATATATATATGTATATATATATATATTTTTTTTTTTATATATATGTATATATATATATTATATATATATATATATATATTATATATATATATATATATATATATATATATATATATATATATATTCTACTATATAATAGAAAAGTTTGATGGTGAAACTTTTGAATTCCAAAATATCCTTACATGTCTATATTAATTAAAAATGGTTCATTAATTTTAATAAGGACAACTTAATAATTATGAAGACTACTCCTTGATTTTCCTAAAGAGTTTTCCTAAATTAACTAAAAGAATATTAAAATACGTGCAAGGCACATGCACATATGCTAGTATATATATATATAAAATAATATATATATATATATATATATATATATATATATATATATATATATATATATATATATATATATATATATATATATATATATATCTTTTATTTATAAATATATATATATATATATATATATATATATATATATATATATATATATATATAATATATATATATATATATATATATATATATATATATATATATATATATATATATATATATATATGTATATATATATTATATTTAAAAGTAAAGAAATGAAAAGAAAAGAAAAAGAAAAAGAAAAAATAATTGCAGCTGCCCACTTAAGTGGGTGGGCCACCCGCTTAAGTCAGCAGCAACACCCCGTACTGAGTGCAAGTTTGTGGGAATTTGTTAAATCCTAACCCCACTAGTATTAGGAGTGGAGCCAACTTGTTATGCATATAACTTTTTCCACAGACCTCTAAATCCTAAACCTCCAAAACGAAAGTTGAGGCTGATCATACCCTCTTCGTCTGCGAATTCGTTTCGCCAGCGACGGAGCTTTGTGCGCAACGAACGGAGCATCGGAAGTCAGTCCCGCGTCACCCACGGAGCAGTTTTCCCACTTAAGGTACCCTACTTCCCTATGGCGTAACTTTTTACTCGTAGCACCGATTTTCGATCCGTAAGATTTTCTGGAAAGTAGACTTGACCCTCTTCGACATCCTCTAAGTGGATTTCGAAAAAAAGCTATCGACTTGCTCGAAAAATTGAGACGAAGTTGAACAAAAATCTATTTTCTGTAATACTAAAAAAAACTGTTTTGAGACGACAACTTGTCCGTCAATTTTCTTGCTGTGCAGTAAAGTATTGTAGAAAATAATTAAAGGCAGTCAAAGACAACATAACCGATATTGTAACGCACCATCTGGATTCATTTTTCATCTAGTATGTAGAAAGTTACACGTTGTTAAGGTTTCCCAAAAAATTGTAAATTATGTTTTCAAAAAATAGAAAAACACCCGATACGGCGTGCGCCCCGACAAACCGGTCGACGTGGTCGCACATTATACACATCAAAAGGCGCGTATGGATGTTGTTGACATGTGGGAACTGACGGAACCCGATTTCGTTGCATGTGCGCGACGAAATCAATGCGTATCCGTCGAAATATCCCGTATCGACCCTTTACAAATTAAGTCACAACTTTGTGCACACTCATCATATCGCGATGAAACTTGCTCCATTGGTCTCGAAATATTTTTCTGGTCCTGTAAGCCAAGTTTGGTCCGATTATGAGACCGTTGATCGGGACGCTATTTTGGCGGGCCCACAATCCCACTCAACGGGCGATTTTGTGCACAGCCCACCGGAATCCAAAATTGGACATACCGTTGGGTTCACCTCATCAAAACAAATATGTAGACATGTAGTTTGATGACTTTAGAGACCGTAGACATTGGCACGCATTTCGGTGCAAAGTGGGTCCAACGGCGGATATCATTTTGACCCAAAATTACGATTTTGCCCCTGTTCCAGAATTTAACTTTTGGACAGGCGTTTCCTTGGTATATCTTTTATTCTAAACTCATTCGTGATGTTTGTTGCAGCATCCGGAGTCATCTGCAAGATTTGGCTATTCTTGCTTTATTTATTTGTCTGTTCGAGCTACTGGATTATTCCCTTTTGCACATAACCTCAGGCAAGATACCTTACCATTATACTGTTTATATTCAGTTTGCATTTTATTACATATCACTATTCATTTATTTCCAGTTCTTACCGTTCTTGATTTACTATCTGCTCAGTGATATTAGATATACTTTGTTATTATCCTTTGATTGCATGTGGACTTAGAGTTAAGAGACTACCGTCTGTAGTGTATCACATATACCTTGACACAGTTGTACCACAAGGATGTGTGAGATGAGTAGCATGTAGAGGTTCTTGTGTGTGGGCTGATCCCCCATGCGCATGCGTTAGGGCTAACTGCTAATAGAGACATGTTAGGAGACTTAGCAGTTAGTAGAGGTATATGAGACATGGATGTGACTCTGTTCGGCATTGGATGGGAAGAACAGTTCCTTAACGTATAGGCCAAGTATGCACTTCCCTATTGCCGATTATCTTCGCGGAAGATACGGTCCTGGATCCTGATACTGATTTACTGCTGGCCTTTGACATTCGATGAATGTTATGCTTTGAGGTCCCTGGTATCCTGATGGGCCATACCTGAGATTACTGATACTGAGCCAGAGTGCCCATGCGTTGAAGGTTTGTTCTTAACTGCATAAACACTGTAGTACGATTAGATTACCTTATTGTCGTCTTGTCACTTATTTCGGGTTGTGACATATTATATATTCAGTTTATTATGGCATGTTCTTTATGTATCTTGTTACGTCCCTCTGAGGACCTGGTTATCTCTCCAGGTGTATGTGCTTCTGTGATATTGCAAGTATTCTAGCCGAGGTCGCGATCTTCTCTATTCATTCGGAGATGAAGTGTGTTGGGTCTCCCTTTGCTACTCCCGCCAATTCATTTCCATGTATATTTTTCTTACTTGTTGGTAGCGGATTTGTCTCCGCCCAACGTATTGTACAAAGACTTATTACAGTTGTTTATATAATATCCTTTATTCTTCATTTGTGGATGAGATTAGATTACTCTTAGTTTACTGCATTTTATAGCTTATGTATTCATACGAAGTTTCCATATATTAGAGTATACTTCGTATGTATGCAGCTGGCATGGATACGTACCTAGTCCTAAGTATTTTGGGACTGGGGTATTATATTCTCCAAGAAGCTGGAGCCATTCTACTATGAGCTGCATCGAATCATTTGCCACACCCTGTACCCCAAATCTGGCAACTACGATGCCATCACCAACGATGCTCTGGTCTACATGTACTATCTGTACTCAAAGAAGACTTGGTCCTTTGCTAAAACTCTGCTGAATGCATTCTCATCCATCCAATCATCGGGAAGGCAGGCCCTCAACTATGACATGTTCATCATTCTCATTCTTGAGGCTAAGGGAGTCGACCTCTCTCTTTGCCAGTCGGACGGTGTTCCTCCCTTTCTGGCCTTATCCCGTTCAGTATCTGGTGCTTCATCCTCTCGTGCTTCAGCCTCTCAGGAGCCACAACCTACTCTACCTGCCGTCGTACCATCTGATTCTCCTTCCTCTGCCCGATTTATGCCTCTGATCCAGTAACACTTTGATATACGCATGGATCAGACGGAGGAGCAGATGAGGACCAATACCCATGGACTTGGCAATCTGATTCAGAGCCGCTTTTATGACCAAGCCTACTTCATTCATCGTACTCTTCAAGATCGCAATGCATTTCTTGATCTCGATATTCAGGATCCTCACTTTCAAGGCTCTCGATTCTCTGACCCCAATGCCTATGGATTCATGTATCCCGATGGTGTTGATCCATTTGGTACATTTCAAGGGACTCCGGGTGATGGCGGTGATGATCCAGCAGATCAGAAGCTTCGGGCCTCCT
The DNA here is from genome assembly GCA_029216955.1 of Iris pallida. NCBI lineage: Eukaryota > Viridiplantae > Streptophyta > Magnoliopsida > Asparagales > Iridaceae > Iris > Iris pallida. The sequence continues at coordinate 14,714,357 of JANAVB010029215.1, read as the reverse complement.
TCTGTGTGTCTGGTCAAATAATATGTGGTGTCTATTCCCAGTTTGTCTTTTGAAGTCCTTCGAGGACTAGTGTCGTTGTTTGTTGTGTTTGTTCTGTTTAGGTGTCTTGTGCGATCCAACGAGAATCTTATGTTGGTTGTCTTTTCCTCCCGCTAGTGAGCATTATGTTCGTTTGTGCTCTGCCTGCATGTAATATTTCACTTTGTCATTCAATTATACATGGTTTAGCTATATCTTCCGCTCTCGTATCTACTCTCACATGTTAGCTATTTTTTTACCATCTTTGATTAAGTGAAAAAGGGGAAGAAAACGTATTGAGGGGGAGTCACTTCCCTAAAAGATGCTATCTTCCGTTTTTTGTCAATTATCAAAATGGGAAAGATTATTGGCACATTTATTTTGATAACATTAACAGCATCTTCGTAGTTTAGTTTTCTTTATATTTTAGCGAACAGAAATTCACTAAAAGCCTGCTAAGAGATCCTTTTATTCAAGCTGCTCTTCAAATATAAGTTCCTACAAATCAAGACTGAAGAGAAGACCAACGTGCAATCAAAGACTGCTCTCAGATGGTCCAAGATTTTGAGTTTGTACAAGGTCTAGGATTCTCCTTGTAACACCTAAGATGGATGACAAAACGTAAGCCTTTCTTCCACCTTGTCACTCAGAAATCAATGTCTACAGAAACGGCATACCGACGGCATACCGCAGTGTACCGACGGTATACCATTTCTGAACTAGAAATATGTTCTGTGACGAAACTCGGCACACCGACGGTATACCATAGTGTACCGACGGTATACCATTTCTGAGCAAGAAATATGTTCTATGACAAAACTCGGCATGCCGACGGTATACGGTAGTATACCGACGGTATACCGTTTCTGAGCAAGAAATATGTTCTGTGACGAAACTCGGTATACCGACGGCAGACTACCATATACCGGCGGTATACCGTGTGTGATCCAGAAATATGTTCTGTGACAAAAATTGGCGTACCGACGGTATACCGCAGCATACCGGCGGTATTACGATTCAACATTTTTAATTTTTGAATGGATAAGATGCTAGCATTAAATGCTCCCAACGGCTAGATTTATTACCATTACTATTCAGAAAGGTATGCCGACGGAATGCCGGTCCATACCGACGGTATTCCGTCAGCACTGAGTGGTGGAGCATTAAATGCTTTGTTCTCTTGGTTCTCTATAAAAAGTGATTGTGTCTTCTCCTTCAAGACTAACCACTTGAGCCATAAATTTTCTCAACAACCAAGAGCTGACACCATTACTACACTACCCAAAGCTTTTATTTGTTATCCAACCCAAAAGTACTAGAGTATTAAAGAGTTGTATTTTCGATCTTCAAGTGTTGTAGAAGATCAAAAGCCTCCTTTCTTTGTGTATTGAAGTTGAGGAGCCTTCGTAAGAAAACTCATGTGAAGAAGTTGGCGAGTTCTTCAGATTAAAGCTTGTGTTGAAGTTGGCGAGTTCTTCAGATCCAAAATCGTGTAGAAGTTGACGAGTCTTTGGATCCAAATTCGTGTGTAACTATTTACTCAAATAGTGGATTTAAGCCGGAGAGAGTTCCAGGACTGGATTGCCTCTAGGGAGGAGACCATTATACATCGAGTGTTTGATTTTCTCTCTCTCTCTCTCTCTCTTTTACTCTCAGTAAAATAACTTTAAATTATCAGTAATTATTTTATTACCCTTCACCCCCCTCTAGGGTTCTTCAGTTTTATACAAAGAACAAACAGTAGACAACAGTAGTTCTGAGTTCATAACCTCGTAAAATCCCAAAGGATTGCCTACTTACAGTAGTTCTGGGTCTAAAATCCCGTAATATCCAAAGGAATGGCCCACTAACAGTGGTTCTAGGTACGTTACCTTGTAATATCCAGAGGATTGTCCACTAACAGTGGTTCGAGGACCGTGACCCCGCAATATACCAAAGGTTTGCCCACTGCACCTGATATTCTTCCAGTCAACGGTCCTCCCTTGAACCAAAAACTAGATGTCCAGTAGATTTCTCTTTGAACTCGTAGCATAAAACTTTATGGTTGGATTGCAGAGACACAATATCAGAACTTTTTTAAGCCTATTTTTTTGCTGAGTCCTCAACCAACTGGCGCTTGAGACCTTTGGTGAATGGATTCGCCAGATTATCCTAGCTTCGAATATCTACTATAACGATGACTCCTTTTTTTAATGAGATCATTCACCGACCTATGCCTTAATCGCACTTTTTTTTGTTGCCATAGAAGAGGTCATTCGATGCCACCGCTGCAGTCTAATGGTTGTCGTAATAAATCAGCATTGTCGAAATATGCACACCACCCACAGGAAGATCGTGTCCGGTTGTCACAATACATCTGCGTCACCCGAATTTGCATACCAACCACAGAAAGATCCTTCCTGAGCTCCAAAAGTCATTCTGCTTCATACCCGAAACAATTTTGCTTCATCCGCTGCAGCTAACAGAACTCAGATTCCATAGTGAAAGAAATGTCTGCTTCTTCGACTTCCTCGATATATCACCACTACCCATAGATCTGCTTTTTTGACTTCCTCGATATAGCATCCTACTTCTTCGTCTTTCTCGATATAGCAGCATTATCCATGTAGAAGATATAACCTCTTCTTTCTTTCCTTCTGAGCACCGACTGGCATCTCTGAAGCCTTCTACCCCTATAGGGTAATCGACGTAGTGCATCTTTCTGAGTCCCTGAGAGATATCCAATTACTCTCTTCACAGCTTTCCAAAGATCAACACTTGGCTTGCTCGTGAATCGACTCGTCATGTCTACAACAAAAGCTATGTTAAGTCTGGTGGTACTTGTAGCCTACATCAAACTCCAAATGATGTTCGAGTACACCAACTGTCTGACGCTTCTCCAAGACCTGGATACAGCTTTTGATTGCACTTGTAAGGAGTATCGATCCATGGAAGATCCTGATATCCATAGCATGTGAGCAACTTTCTACGTAGTAAGCTAGTGACAGGGCAAGCTCCACTTCCGTCTGGATTTATTTAAATCCCTAGGATGACATCTGCATCTCCCATGTCCTTCATACTGAATCTGGACGTGATGAACATATTTTTTCTAGTGGCACATCATTATATCGTCCATATATTGACAAACGATGACTCCTCTCTCATCAACGAATTTCGTGTAAACATACTTTGACAATCTTTTTGACCCTGTAGCCTTTTGACCTAATAACTTGGTCAAACTTCTCGAGCTACAGCTTGGGAGTATACTTCAAATTGTACATAGAATTTACCAACTTGGAGACCTTGTCTTCAATACCCTGAACGAAAAATCTACCTGGCTGTTATATGAGAATCTCTTCAGTCATTTCTTTATCCAAAAATACTGTCTAGACATCCATCTGATGATAGAACAACTTATGAATAGCAGCCATGGGCATCGTCATCCTGATAGTTGACATCTTAGCTAGTAGAGCATATGCGTCAACCTCATCAATCTCCTGTTCTTGAGCAAACCCTCTAGCCTTGAACTCATCTTCAGTTCCTTCGACTTTCGTCCTTTTCTTCTCGAAGATTCAATAGGTTTAGCTCCTTCAGGCAGATTAAGTAACATCCACTTATAATTGGATGTTACAGAGTCAATCTTATTATTGACTCTTTCCTCCAGAAGATCGCATCTCTGGACTTCATCACCTCATCAGCCTCCACGTGATGGATGATAAAGTTTATCTTCGAAATCTTTCAGTCTTCTTACTCGCTTTGCTTACTGCTTAGCAAATACTGGTTCAAGTGTTGTCTCATCAATGACAACAACCTTCTGGACTACTACTTCTTTGAAAGTACTTGCTCCTTCAGTACCAACAATATCCTTTCGAACATCCGTGAGAATAATGTTATTTTTCCTAGCAATTTTATCTTCAAAGAATTCTGCCTTGCGAGACTTAATAATATGATTGATACAATATCAAGTGATCTACGAGCATAGCTTACAATAACTAATTCCATAAATACTGTATTCCTGGTCTTCATTCCGGACTCCTGAATCTTGATATCCAGAAGCTTCACGTACACCAGGCACCCCCACACTTGAATGATATTCAAGTTAGGTTTAACCTTGTACCAGTGCTTATGAGAATCATAGCCAGATATACGAACGGTACTTTATTCAACAATAAACGTAGCCGTATACGCAATCTATCCCCAGAAGCATATTGGAAGATCCGTAGTATAGATATCATCATCTTTGACAGCGTCCTGATCTTCCTTTCTGACACTCCATGGATTATAGATTCTACGGAGCAGTCATTTCATAGTCAATTCCTTGTTCATAATAGAACGATGCGAATCCAAAAAATGATACTCTTCGCCTTGATCAATCATGAGTGCATATATAGAGCAGTCGTTTTATAGCCAATTCGATATTCATAACAGAACGATACTCATCCAAAAAATGATACTCTCCGCCATGATCACTTCTGAGTAGTTGTAGATCGGTTTAATGTTTAGCTCAGCCCTGAAGTCCCTGAAATTCTCAAATGCTCCATCCATAGACTTGAGAAGTCATGCGAACGTGCACTTTGAGAAACACTTCGATCGGCCTTCGTAGAGAATTGATAAAAGTCACAGATATCTGAGTGTATTAACTCCAGATGATCTGTACTTTAGTTCAATCGTCTGAGCAGCTTCCTGACAGTCTTGTCTTTGCACAGACCTAAAATCTCTCCCTCCTTACCCCCACATTCATTATGGAGATAAGGCCCAAATAGGACATCTTGACTCTGCTTCTATCATAGACCAACTCTCAGTCCATTCAAAGAAGTAACTTCATCGCCATCAACAGACGTTCGAACATCCCTTCAGTACCGAACATCTTCTCGAAGAATATTCCTCGACAAGAAATTACCATATGGCTAGTACGAATGTCCATCTTCAAGTCTATATCAGACAACAGACTTTCTGAGATCAGATCTTCAAAAATCTCTGGTACGTGCAACACGCATTCCAGTGAACTTGTCGGTGGTCCATAACCATTGTCTCGATCTTCCTGATCTTCTGCTAGATATATGTTCAGCATCGAGACCTTTGTCATGACAAGGCTCGTCCTCGGTGAACAGCTCCTTCGTGGTCAGATGCACTAGTATCCGATCACTAATCAGCTACCATGCTAGATAACTCAACTTGTGCAACAATAGTAACCAAGTTAAGTAATCAAAACAACCAAGTTTAGACATACCTGATATTTTGGTTTGGGCTTGGCCCTGTAATCTTTCTTGAAGTGGCCCTTCTTTCCATAGTTGTAGCAAGCCCCATCGCCTTTAGGCTTTGGCTTAAATTGAGCTGACTTCACCTTCAGCTGGTGAGAGTACTTAGCTCGTCTTTAACATGAATCCAGTGTAAGAGACATTCAAGATCCACCTCCATCTTCTTGTGGTGCATGTCCGCGATGAACTTGCTCCACCCAGGTGGGAGTTTGGCGACAATATCCTCGAAGACGAAGGCGTTGACCAACAGCATGTCGTCATCCATCTTGGAGAGATTCTCTACAGATTCCTAAACATCCTTGGCATGTACCATCTTGTTGTTTGACTCTGCCAGAGAGTCCTCCATAGAGTTCAAATTAAGCAACTTGCAAATGTTGTTATCTCTCCTCCACTTGGATTGCAGAATAGTGCCCGCGGCGACCCTTCTAGTATTTTCACCTTCTAGAATTAAAGGCTCAAGATCTGTCAACACGTAGTCGACGCTCACAAGTTGAAGATTTAGGCTGAACTTTCTCTTCCAGATGTTGTAATGCTCCCCGTCAAACTTCTCAAGTTTGTTAAAACTTGTGTTGAGAAGGTTTGCATGGTTGTTGTCCATCAGATCTAATCTTGCTTTGATATTGTTATTCCCGAAATAGATCTATATGGAGAGACGATCAGAAACTAGAGATTTTTAGCTAAGACTAGGTCTCTAATTTCCTTACGGAGACCGAAAACTAGAGTTTTTCAGCTAAGACTAGCTCTCTAATTTCCTTTAAAGGAGGTCAAAAACTAGAGATTTTTAGCTAAAACTAGCTCTCTAATTTCCTTAAAGTATTTCAGAGATTTCTACAAACGAGTTTGCTCTCTAAAAGTACCTGAAGCCACACAGAACAAGTAGAATAAGAAAGAAGGAAGAGAGGAAGGCAACTCTGCTTGGGTGATGAAGATCACTATTGCTTAAAGCAAGATTCGCCTTTATATGATCTGCTTCCAGGAACCAACAAGTTCTCAAAGAACTTCTGGAACGCTCGTTAGTCAACTTTTTGTGACTTGAACAGGCTTCCTAGACTTCACGGACTCTCTTTACTCTTCTTTTGTCCATCTTAGAAAGGAGGCCAGGGGGCTCTATTTATAGAGTGGAGTGAGACTTCACCATTTCTCCTATCCAATGTGGGACTAAAATACCAATACTCTAAAATAGAGTTTGATATTTTACATCATCCCACAATCAGCATAGTCGAGTGTCAGTCCACACCTACCCCCCAACACACACGCCCCTGCATGCACGAGGCATCCTAGAGTCCGCGTCCGAGTCCGAACGACAAAAATCAACTTGCATCTTTGTTGGAATTAATCTTTTTTCTTCTAGGAAAATACTCTCACATGGCACATATTTGTGCCCCACCACACCTTAACACAAGCAATGCATTATATTGAGATACTCACCATTTGATGTAGCCGATGTGGGACTATCTTTCCTAGTCTAAATGTAAAAACACCAACAAAATCATTTTGTTTAATTTGCCAATAAGAATTCTCCTAGAGGTGAGCATTATTCGATTTTTGAACAGAGATCGAGAATCAAACCGAACAAAATAAGAGAATCGGTTCGGTTTGGAAAAAAAATTGGTCTTATTTCTGTTTTGAAAATACTAAAAATAATTATTAGAATTCAGTTTTGGATTTTCTATTTCGGTCCAAACTGAAAACAGATAAGATTTGCACAATTATGTAAATATTCGCAATTTTATATATATTTTATGATTAAAAATATATATTTTGAAAACAACAATTTCATGTATGTGTTTTAACGTCAAACTCTAATAATTTAATAACAAGTCCAATTTTGGACCTAACCTTAAAATACAACATACAAATAATTTTTTTTAATGTAATGTAACCACAATCCCACTTTTGGTCCGGCCATTAAAAAATAATAATAGCCAAATCAAATAAACCGAATCGATTACCGGTTCCATTCGGTTCGGTTCGGTTTGATTTCGATTATGGCTAATTTCGGTCCGATTACGATTTTAGATTTTTTTTAAATTTTAGTTTTGACTATTTTTGTTCTATTGAAATGAATAAACCGAACACTCACCCCTAGATCTTGTAGTCAAAAAATAGGTAGGTACTAAGTGTACATCTAATATTTCAGAAGGTTGCATGCTGGAATAGCCAAACTTTATTACCTATTACATATTAGTCATATTCATGTCCGTTGTACATGTTCTTTACCTAAGTAATTTTAGTCAAAAATATCTTGTTTCTAAGTTAATATATGTGATCGGTACCCAAAAAAAAATCGGGATATTTAGACTTTGGGTCTCGAATAAGTTAGGATATTTGTGTTTGGGTCTTCATAATAAACATAATTAGTGTTTGGGTCTTCAATAAGTTAGGATATCTGTGTTTGGGTCTCCATAGTAGACATATTTAGTGTTTGGGTCTTGAACTAACGCTTGACTGTTAAAACTCAACTAAAAACATGAAGAAAAAATAATATATATATATATATATATATATGTCACGACCCGCACCCGCTTTTCGGACGCGAGAGCGTGAGCAAGCCCAGCTACGCATCGAGCGGACTCCAGCCCATCTCGAATACGTAAACACTGTCAAGGCTTTGGTTTACTGCCAAATCATGGCAATGCAATCTATATCTCAATCCACAATAAGAATATGAAACATGAATGAACACTATGGGTCGTGGTCTGCAGCCCACTAGCATAAATGTCCGATAAGACTCTAAGGAATATAACAAGAGTCTACAACTGAAACAAGGAACATGATATCTCATGCTAAGGAATAAAAAGCACGAGCGGATAATAAACTCAATAACAATACCTGAATTCCGCAATGTATCATCACGTCTGCCATCCAGAACTACTAACTAACTCCATACAATCAGCTACACCTGAAGAGATCATCAGGTCCTCAGAGGACATAGCAAGATACATAATATACATGCCTATCTAACAGTTTTATCATGCTCAAGGAAATAAACAAGAAAGAACAAGAATAAGACAATGACTACAAACCCGAACACGAATACGAATACGAACACGAACACGAACACTAGAACAACTACGTATAAATAAACTGCCGGATGAACAAAACACAATGATCAATGGAAGAAACCAAACCCTCGTCCCGAGTGTGGACTCTCTGGTTTGAACTAAGCGCTAACCCTCGTCCCGAGTGTGGACTCTCTGGCTAGCTCACGGCAAGACACCCTCGTCCCGTGTGTGGACTCTCTGGTGTAAATGGTCAACCCTCGTCCCGTGTGTGGACTCTCTGGTGCCATTTGATCACGACAAACACCCTCGTCCCGAGTGTGGACTCTCTGGTGCACCAAACAACCCTCATCCCGAGTGTGGACTCTCTGGTTGTGTACAACAATAATCAAGGCTATGGCAGTTCACTACACGCAACCGTTCTATGACACAAATCAAGCAAGGTACTGACGGGAACTCCAAATGTGAAACATAAGGCCAAACATGAACATGGCTATAAACAATAAAAACAACTCCACAGAAAATAACACGAAAAGCACATGTCCATAAACAATCAAATGACTGAAAAACGAAAGGAAATGCATATAAGTAAAACTGTAGAGGAAGGCAAGGTATACTTGCCTGTGGTCCTGAGCTGCGAGTACGGTTCAGAGCACTGATTCAAATCCAATTAACCTGTTTAGATAGTTCGATATGATCAATATACAATTTTAAAGGTACAAATAAGCTATCTATTGGTTTATTTAGGCTTCTAGGTTTACTTCCCATTCCAACTCTAGCCTTCCTAGCACTCTCAACTTAATGTGTCATATACTCCTACTATGACTCTTGTATATAGTATAACAGCTATAGGCTGTTTATTAGTTATACTCTTGCCACAAGGTCTGGTAGGGCTCTATGTGAACAGAACAAGGTACAAGGGATGGGTATCCTACACTAGCATTCAGTTCCAGTATATGGTGTTAGGTGGTTGTGTCACGACCCGCTACCCAAATTGTTGGGCCAGGCCGAGTCATGTCCAGCCTACGTTGAGATAAAACGTAGTAAGCTGTTCTAAAGACAACAGGATAAGACTAAATGTACTAACAGTTCTATAAGTGACGAAGAATCATAAATGCTCCAAACACAAAAGTCGTCGTATATAGTAAAATATCCAAGTACAAGTGAACTGAAATGTAAAACTGGATACATGTCCAGTTACAAAATGATGTAGTCTAATACATGTCTACTCTCAAAAGTCTAAGTAAACAAAAAGACAACTAGGCGAGGTTCCCCGCAGGAACATCCTCGTAAAGCAGAGCCGGGTCCTCGGCGGTAATCCCATAGTATGAGTCGCAGAGTAACTCCTCCTCAGTAAGGACACCTACAACGTTATCCTGTCAGGACGGGAGCAAGCACTAAATCTAGCAAACTAGTATATGAAACATGGAAATGAACATGAGAATGAACATGTGAGAAATAACTGGAAAGCATGGCATCACATAGTCTATCATGGCAAGGACACATATGTCATAGAGACAGATGTATATGTAATGTTTAAAACTGTAGCAAGTACGTGATCGGTCAATAGATGTACAATGTGCTGGGGGGCACATAATGAAATGTACATACGTACAAGTTAACAAGCATAAATGTACATCCGTACAGACATGCGGGGTAATGGCCTGCGGTAAGGCAATGCATATAGAATGCGACCGAGCTCGCTACTGTAGGGGGGTCGTGATCACGTACAATACTATCAGTTTCCCTATAACCCATATTCTAATCATGTGAGAGATACATCAAGACTGTTCTAAGCATGGTAGTAACTGAAAGTACAACATGTAAAGATCTAACTTGCTACCCCAAGGATCAGCATTTAATATGGTGGGGTTTGCAGTTCATTTATGTGACAATATGTAAAGTTCGTAGAAAGTACTTGCCTCTAGCAAAGCAAAACAAAACAAGCTACGATAACAGTGCTATGGATGTCCAGTAACTCGTCGCTGTAGAAGTAAAATATAATAACTTAGTTTTACACTAAGCTAAATCACTAGGACACTAATTGATGCGACACGACTTGTGACTGGGCACCTAGCCAAAATGATGACTTGGCATATGAGACCCATGTGGGGTGACACACTATGTTAACTAACTTTTTAGGGTCTTTACACTAGTGAGGGATGGGGTTCAATACGACTAAAACTCCAAATAACACAAAAAGCTACAAGTCGTAATTAATCAATAAATAAATCAAAAGATCATTGTGCTCTAACAATTTTTAAAGTAGACAAAAAGCCTAGTTTTTCTTAAAGTAAAGTACTAAAGTAATCCTTGTTAATCATAGAAATTAATTATAATTTTTCTGGAATTTATTAACCAGTACAAATATTTTATAAAAATCAGTTTTCCTAAGTATACAGAAAATGAGTTTTGGTTTCATATGCCAAACTAGTGGCAAAACAGTAAATTAAATACTACAAAAATTATACTAAATTAGCCAACTTAACAAAGTATCTAAAAACTATTTTTCCATAATTTTAGCAATACTTTAAGTATTTTTAGAAAATCAAAAACAGCAATGCACACAATAATTAATTTATCTGCGTATTTTGTCCATGTATATAATTTGAACCAAAGTTCAAAATACAGGACCCAAGGCCATGAATCAAGTCCAATATGACTTGTACAGGTCTTGAATGTGTGAAAACACATTTGAGCCCAAATACCCATGCTAGGCTTGGACACCAAATGGTTGCAGTAATTTAAATACAATAAAAATACAATTTGAAAATAGTCAAAATAATATTATTATTTTAATAAGGCAAATTTATACAAAAGAATATATACATACCTATGCTAAAAGGATGTATATAGTTATATAAGGAAAAATACTTAATTTATAAAGTATATATATATATACAAATATGTATATATATATAAGAATACACTTAATAATATAGTGTATATATATATAATATATATATATATATATATATATATATATATATATATATATATATATATATATATATATATATATATATATATTTTTTTTTTTTTTATATATATAATATATATATACATAGGAAAATATATATATAAACATATATATATATAAAATTACTAACTAATAAATATATACCTATATATTAAATACTGTTAAAATACAGTATTCACACATATATATATATATATATACTAATATATATATATATACATATATATAAATATATATATAAAACTGAAAAAAAGAAAAAAAAAAGAGAAAAGAAAAAGGAAACTGAAAAGGGGGGCTCGAACTCAGCCCAGCACAGCGCGGGGGGGGGGGGGGTTTAATTCGTTCGGGCTGGCCAGTGGGTCGGCCCGTGCTTTGTGTTAAAGTTAGGGTTAGGTTTAGATTTATTTAGGTTAGAAATAATTAAACATAATAAAAAAGTATAAACCATCCTGTGTCCTGACAGTTAGGGACACAGGGTTTTCTCGTGTCCGTGCTTTGCACGACACGTACGACACGATCTACGCGTGTCCGAGTACGGGACTGGGGTCGTCGTGTCCAGGCGAACAATATGGACACAATACGAGATACGTACGACACGTATGAGTTCTGATACCTACGTGTTCGGTCGTCGAAGTTGGTTTCGAGAGGGTGAACGGCGGCTGGGGGCATCGTGGTCGTGGCGGAGCGGTGGCGATCGACTCGCCGTGCTGTGGCGAAGCTGTCGACGGCGGTGGTTGGCAGTGAAGGTCGCTGTGGAGGCGGCCTGGGGGTCGTCGGAGTTAGGGTTAGGGTTTTGCTCGTCGGGGAAGGAAAAGGGGCTGTGGGCGGTCGTGGTGGTGATGGTCGAGCTGAGGGGAGAGAGGGGGTCATTTATAGGCTAGTTAGGTCGATCGGGGGGCAGTGAGCTGGCCGGAAATGGCGGGGAAAAGTAGGTCGGCGGTCGGCAGCTGGCCAGTCGTCGGGGGTGGGTAGATTTAGGGTTTTGCATTAGGGTCCCTAGGATTTAGGAAATTGCAAATAGGTCCCTAAGGTAGATAAATGCAATTTAGAATTTGCATTCCGCATTAAAAATAATTTGTTTATTACAAACTAATATTAAAACAATTCTAATTATTACAAAACTATATTAAAACAATTTTGAAAATTACAAATTGATATTTTTAATATATAAAACTTATTTAAAATCATTTAAAAATTCTAGAAAAAAATTCCTAAAAATCATAATAAATATTTTAAGGCTAATTTGTCACAAAAAAATAATTAACACTAATTAAAAATGAATTTTGAAAATCAGGGGCTTACAAGTCTTCCCTCCTTGAAAAATTTCGTCCTCGAAATTCACAAGGATTGAAGACCCGACAATATTCTAACATAGCAAGCAATGAACCAAAAAGATTAAGGCTGCGATCGAAACTAACCTCTAAGGTATCAAGCGGGAACGGATGGTTCCCTCGCAGCGGTTGGATCGAACAAGTAAGGGAATCTCTCCCTCATGTCCGACTCCCTCTCCCAAGTAGATTCACCTGGGGAGTGACGGCTCCAAGCTACTCGCACTAGGGGTATAACCTTGTTCCTCAGCCTCTTCTCTCTCCGGTCTAATATCTCCACTGGCTGCTCAGAAACTGTAAGGCTCGGTCCGCCTCCAACTCTGAATGATCTAGCACATGACTGGGGTCTGGAACATATCTCCTCAGCTGAGATACGTGAAAGACGTCGTGAACTCCTGCTAGGTTGGGTGGAAGTGCAACCCTGTAAGCTACCTCTCCGATCCTGCCAAGCACCTCGAACGGCCCGATGTATCTGGGGCTCAGCTTCCCTCCTCGTCCGAACCGGATCGTCCCTCGAGTAGGTGATATCTTCACTAGCACCATATCACCGTCTGCGAACTCCATCGGCCTGCGACTAGCATCAGCCCAGTGTTTCTGCCTGTCCTGAGCTACTCTGAGCCTGTCTCTGATCATCCCGACTTTCTCTGCTGCATCCGTGATCATCTCTGGCCCAAGCATAACTCTGTCTCCGACATCATCCCAAAAGAGCGGTGTCCGGCATCGTCGTCCATATAGCGCCTCGAAAGGAGACATACCAATACTGGCCTGGTAGCTGTTGTTGTATGAAAATTCTACCAAGTGCAGATAGCTCTCCCATGATCCTCCGAAGTCCAGCACGCAAGTCCTCAGCATATCCTCCAGTGTCTGTATCGTCCTCTCGGACTGCCCATCTGTCTGTGGGTGGTACGCCGTACTGAACTTGAGCCTACTGCCCAACTCCTCCTGTAAGCTCCTCCAGTAGTGGGATGTAAATCTGCTGTCTCTGTCTGACACGATGCTCACCGGCACTCCGTATAGGCAAACTATCTTCTGCATGTATAGCTCCGCCAACTTCTCGGTAGAAAGCCCCACCTTGAAGGGTATGAAGTACGCACACTTCGTCAGCCTATCTACAATGACCCAGATGGCATCCTTCCCTCCTTGGGAACGAGGAAGCCCTGAAACGAAGTCCATCGTAATATGTTCCCACTTCCACTCGGGAATGGGTAACGGCTGCAACAAACCAGCTGGCCTCTGGCGCTCCGCCTTGACCTGCTGGCAAACTAGGCATCTCGAGATGAAACGTGATACATCCCTCTTCATTCCGTGCCACCAAAGATGTTCCCGCAAGTCACGGTACATCTTGTTAGCACCAGGGTGAATAGAATACCTCGATCGGTGCGCCTCCTGCAAGACTGCCTCTACCAGCTCTCCCTTCGGCACGCACAATCGGCTGCCATGCCTCAGGGATCCATCCTCTGCTATAGTGAAGTCATCCAGCAATCCAGCTAACGCCTGGGGTCGAAGTCTGCGAAGACTCTCATCTGTAGACTGTGCCTCCCGGATCTGCTCCATCAAACCTGACTGAATGTCAAGCGCCATCATCTGTATCACTGATCCTGGCCGAACTAGCTCAATACCGAGCTTCTCCAGATCCTCCTGCAAATGCCGATCAATCATCAGGTACCATGCCATCGGATGCCTGCTCAGCGTATCCGCCACCATATTTGCCTTCCCGGGGTGATACTGTAAATCGATGTCGAAGTCCTTCATCAACTCCAACCATCGTCTTTGCCTCATGTTCAGCTCTTTTGTGTGAACACATACTTCAAGCTTTTGTGGTCAGTAAAGATCTCCACACGCTCTCCATATAAGTAATGTTTCCATAACTTGAGTGCAAAGATCACCGCAGCTAACTCGAGGTCATGGGTAGGATAATTCCTCTCATGAGTCCGCAATTGCCTAGATGCATAAGCAATCACTTTCCCATGCTGCTGTAGGACACATCCTAGCCCCTTCCCAGAAGCATCGCTGTATATGGTGAAACCTCCAGAACCTGAAGGTAAAGTCAGAACTGGAGCGGTCGTCAGCCTCCTCTTCAGCTCCTCAAATGCCGCCTGGCAGTCCTCTGACCAGATGTACTCTGCGTCCTTCTGCGTCAGCTTCGTCATGGGTTCAGCTATCCTGGCAAAGTCCTGGACGAACTTTCTGTAATAGCCTGCTAAACCCAGAAAGCTCCTGATCTTTGAAACTGACGTCGGAGCCTTCCACGTCTCAACTGCAGTAATCTTCCTGGGATCCACCGAGATTCCATCTCCAGTGACTACATGGCCGAGAAACTCCACTCGGTCTAAAAAGAACTCGCACTTCGGCAATTTGGCAAACAATCTCTCCTGCCTCAGAATCCCCAAAACTATCCGCAAGTGCTCTGCATGCTCCTCCGGCGTCTTCGAGTATATCAGGATGTCGTCGATAAACACTACGACGAACTTATCCAGATACTGGTGAAATGTCTTATTCATCAAGTTCATAAAGACAGCTGGCGCATTTGTGAGACCAAATGGCATCACCAGAAACTCGTACTGCCCGTACTTCGTGTTGAACGCCGTCTTCTGGATGTCTGCTGGCCTAACCTTCACCTGGTGGTACCCGGATCTCAAGTCTATCCTGGAAAACACCTCCGCCCCGCTCAATTGGTCGAACAAATCATCTATCCTGGGCAGAGGATATTTGTTCTTGATGGTGATGGCATTCAAGGCCCGGTAATCAATACACAACCGGACTGTACCATCCTTCTTAGGCACAAAGAGCACTGGTGCTCCCCATGGAGAAGCACTGGATCGAATGAAACCCTTTTTCAACAGGTCATCAATCTGCTCTTTCATCTCTATGGCCTCCTTGGGATTCACTCTATAGCAAGTCCGGGATACTGGTGATGAACCCGGCACTAGATCTATAGTGAACTCCACATCTCTGTCAGGCGGAAGTCCTGGAAGATCCTCGGGGAATACATCCATAAACTCCCTAATGATAGGGTGTGGCGGTGCTGCGTCCTCGACTGTAGCACAACAGTTCGGCTCTAGACTGATCTCCGGCCCTGTCCTCCTGACACTGAATGGTGCTGTGCCTGGGGGACTGAACACAATACTACCCTCATGGCAATCTATAGATGCATGGGCATAGCTAAGCCAGTCCATCCCCAATATGATATCATAACCGGGGAGCGACATCACAAAGAATCGCCCTCTGAACTCTCTTCCGGCTATAAAAATAGAACACCTATAGATAGATCTAATAGGCACTGGTCCTCCTCCCGTCATCACTCTACTAATCTCCGCAGTAGGTGTAGCTACTAGATGATGTTTATGCAAAAACTCTAATGATAGGAAGTTATGAGATGCACCAGAATCAAACAAACATACAGCTAGAAAAGTATGCAAATAAACATGACCTGTGATGACGTCAGCTAAGTAATCCGGCTCCGAAACCTGCTCCGGCTCCGGCTCAACGGCTAGACTATAGACCCTCCCCTGAGGTCCCTTCTGCTGCTGCAGATGTTGTCCGAACCTCTGCTGCTGAGTCAGGAGCGGTCCTCTAGGCTTCGCTACTGGGCAGTCCCGAATCTGATGGGTGGCAGACCCACAAGCTAAGCACTGCTTCAACCTCTTCCTGCAGATGGTGCTGTCGTGCCCTGGTCTTCCGTAGAAAGAACATATGGCTCCCCTCTGCTGCTGCTGCTGCTGCCGGGGTCCCGGGGCTCTAACTGGCGGGGTCTGATGATGTGGTGTAGAGGGACGGTAAGTCTGCTGGGGTGGCGCCGGTGCTTTCTGTTGGAAAGCCTGACGCTTGGACGGTCCCTCATGATGTACAGAAGCCGGCCTCTTGCATGACAGAAGACGCTCCTCAATACTCCGGGCCAACTCTAGGCTCTGGTAGTAGTCAGTCGTACCGTTTGCCACTATAAGAATGCCAATGTATGGAACTAGACCATGGCAAAACCTACGGGTCATCTCCTTTGGATCAGCAACCAGACTAGGAGCAAAACGGCTCAAGCGACTGAACTCTCCGCATAGTCGTCAACAGAACGGTTTCCCTGCTGGATGTTCTGGAATCGTAGCCCCATGGCTACTCTAGCAGTGGTCGAGAAGAATTTCTTCTTGAACTGGGTCTTGAACTGGTCCCAGGTGGCTCTACCTCTCGCGAACAACGGCTCATTCCTGAACCAGACTCCGGCTAAGTCTATCAGCAGAAATCCTGCTGCCTCGACCTGAAGGTCATCCGGCATCCTAACTCCCAGAAGCTTCCTCTCTACAGAATCTAGCCAGTCATCAGCTACTACTATACCCTCAGTCCCTGAGAACTCCTTGGGATTCAGACCCATGAAGTCCTTGACTGTCCCCGCTCTCTGCCGTGGCTCTACATGTGGTGGGACCACGGGACGTCCCTCAGAATGCTCCATGCTCTGGCGGAGTAGGGTAGTCTGCTCCTGATGGGTTGTTAGGAACCCCTGGATCAGTGTGAGCAGCTGGGTCCCGTCGAGAGTGACGGAAGCCTGGGTGGGTATAGTGATAGGGGGTGGTGGAAGTATCGGGTCCTGCTGGGACTGGGATGTGGAAGGTGGTATCTGGGTCTGTGGATCTGTGGAGTGGGGGAATGTGGTAGGTGGAGGTGTATCAGTCAACCGGTCAGCTGACTGGATATGGAGGGCCCCATTCTCGGGGGTGATATACTGGGACGAGCGAGTAAGCACCATCTAAATTACACATAAAAAACTTATAAGGACTTATTTAAAGCAAGTGATCATATGCAAGAAAATCTAATTATAATAGCAAACATGTGATGTATTTCCTATGTTACAATCCTAGCATTCCTCTAAGTGTTCTAAGCGTCTTTCCTAAGGTTGTCTAATTGCCTTAAGTTCCTAATTGCAGGCATGCTTGGTACAATAACGTAACCAAACAGTTTAGTCAGGACCTGCGTGGGCCACCACTAAAAACATGTCACGACCCGCTACCCAAATTGTTGGGCCAGGCCGAGTCATGTCCAGCCTACGTTGAGATAAAACGTAGTAAGCTGTTCTAAAGACAACAGAATAAGACTAAATGTACTAACAGTTCTATAAGTGAAGAAGAATCATAAATGCTCCAAACACAAAAGTCGTCGTATATAGTAAAATATCCAAGTACAAGTGAACTGAAATATAAAACTGGATACATGTCCAGTTACAAAATGATGTAGTCTAATACATGTCTACTCTCAAAAGTCTAAGTAAACAAAAAGACAACTAGGCGAGGTTCCCCGCAGGAACATCCTCGTAAAGCAGAGCCGGATCCTCGGCGGTAATCCCATAGTATGAGTCGCAGAGTAACTCCTCCTCAGTAAGGACACCTACAACGTTATCCTGTCAGGACGGGAGCAAGCACTAAATCTAGCAAACTAGCATATGAAACATGGAAATGAACATGAGAATGAACATGTGAGAAATAACTGGAAAGCATGGCATCACATAGTCTATCATGGCAAGGACACATATGTCATAGAGACAGATGTATATGTAATGTTTAAAACTGTAGCAAGTACGTGATCGGTCAATAGATGTACAATGTGCTGGAGGGCACATAATAAAATGTACATACGTACAAGTTAACAAGCATAAATGTACATCCGTACAGACATGCGGGGTAATGGCCTGCGGCAAGGCAATGTATATAGAATGCGACCGAGCTCGCTACTGTAGGGGGGTCGTGATCACGTACAATACTATCAGTTTCCCCATAACCCATATTCTAATCATGTGAGAGATACATCAAGACTGTTCTAAGCATGGTAGTAACTGAAAGTACAACATGTAAGATCTAACTTGCTATCCCAAGGATCAGCATTTAACATGGTGGGGTTTGCAGTTCATTTATGTGACAATATGTAAAGTTCGTAGAAAGTACTTGCCTCTAGCAAAGCAGAACAAAACAAGCTACGATAACAGTGCTATGGATGTCCAGTAACTCGTCGCTGTAGAAGTAAAATATAATAACTTAGTTTTACACTAAGCTAAATCACTAGGACACTAATTGGTGCGACACGACTTGTGACTGGGCACCTAGCCAAAATGATGACTTGGCATATGAGACCCATGTGGGGTGACACACTATGTTAACTAACTTTCTAGGGTCTTTACACTAGTGAGGGATGGGGTTCAATACGACTAAAACTCCAAATAACACAAAAAGCTACAAGTCGTAATTAATCAATAAATAAATCAAAAGATCATTGTGCTCTAACAATTTTTAAAGTAGACAAAAAGCCTAGTTTTTCTTAAAGTAAAGTACTAAAGTAATCCTTGTTAATCATAGAAATTAATTATAATTTTTCTGGAATTTATTAACCAGTACAAATATTTTATAAAAATCAGTTTTCCTAAGTATACAGAAATGAGTTTTGGTTTCATATGCCAAACTAGTGGCAAAACAGTAAATTAAATACTACAAAAATTATACTAAATTAGCCAACTTAACAAAGTATCTAAAAACTATTTTTCCATAATTTTAGCAATACTTTAAGTATTTTTAGAAAATCAAAAACAGCAATGCACACAATAATTAATTATCTGCGTATTTTGTCCATGTATATAATTTGAACCAAAGTTCAAATACAGGACCCAAGGCCATGAATCAAGTCCAATATGACTTGTACAGGTCTTGAATGTGTGAAAACACATTTGAGCCCAAATACCCATGCTAGGCTTGGACACCAAATGGTTGCAGTAATTTAAATAAATAAAAATACAATTTGAAAATAGTCAAAATAATATTATTATTTTAATAAGGCAAATTTATACAAAAGAATATATACATACCTATGCTAAAAGGATGTATAGTTATATAAGGAAAATACTTAATTTATAAAGTATATATATATATACAAATATGTATATATATATAAGAATACACTTAATATATAGTGTATATATAATATATATTACATAGGAAAATATATATAAACATATATATATATATATATATATATATATAACTAACTAATAAATATATACCTATATATTAAATACTGTTAAAATACAGTATTCACACATATATATATATACTAATATATATATATACATATATATAAATATATATAAAACTGAAAAAAGAAAAAGAAAGAGAAAAGAAAAAGGAAACTGAAAAGGGGGGGCTCGAACTCAGCCCAGCACAGCGCGGGGGGGGGGGGGGGGGTTTAATTCGTTCGGGCTGGCCAGTGGGTCGGCCCGTGCTTTGTGTTAGAGTTAGGGTTAGGTTTAGATTATTTAGGTTAGAAATAATTAAACATAATAAAAAAATATAAACCATCCTGTGTCCTGACAGTTAGGGACACAGGGTTTTCTCGTGTCCGTGCTTTGCACGACACGCACGACACGATCTACGCGTGTCCGAGTACGGGGCTGGGGTCGTCGTGTCCAGGCGAACAATATGGACACAATACGAGATACGCACGACACGTATGAGTTCTGATACCTACGTGTCCGGTCGTCGAAGTTGGTTTCGAGAGGGCGAACGGCGGCTGGGGGCGTCGTGGTCGTGGCGGAGCGGTGGCGATCGACTCGCCGCTGTGGCGAAGCTGTCGACGGCGGTGGTTGGCAGTGAAGGTCGCTGTGGAGGCGGCCTGGGGGTCGTCGGAGTTAGGGTTAGGGTTTTGCTCGTCGGGGAAGGAAAAGGGGCTGTGGGCGGTCGTGGTGGTGATGGTCGAGCTGAGGGGAGAGAGGGGGTCATTTATAGGCTAGTTAGGTCGGTCGGGGGGCAGTGAGCTGGCCGGAAATGGCGGGGAAAAGTAGGTCGGCGGTCGGCAGCTGGCCAGTCGTCGGGGGTGGGTAGATTTAGGGTTTTGCATTAGGGTCCCTAGGATTTAGGAAATTACAAATAGGTCCCTAAGGTAGATAAATGCAAATTAGAATTTGCATTCCGCATTAAAAACAATTTGTTTATTACAAACTAATATTGAAACAATTCTAATTATTACAAAACTATATTAAAACAATTTTGAAAATTACAAATTGATATTTTTAATATATAAAACTTATTTAAAATCATTTAAAAATTCTAGAAAAAATTCCTAAAAATCATAATAAATATTTAAGGCTAATTTGTCAAAAAAAATAATTAACACTAATTAAAATGAATTTTGAAAATCAGGGGCTTACAGCATACCTCAATCTGAATGTTATCTTCAGGATGTCTTGCTCTCTGACTCTGATCTGATGGTACCCTGACCGCAAGTCAATCTTAAAGAATACTACTGTCCTACTGAGTTGATCAAATAAATCATCTATCCTTGGTAGGGGATATCTGTTCTTGATTGTTACAAAATTCAAGGTACGATAATTAACATATAATCTTGATGTACCATCCTTCTTTTTCACAAGAAGCATAGGGGCTCCCCAAGGTGATCCACTAGCATGAATGAATTCCTTGGTTCTGAGTTCTTCAATCATCTTGTACAGGATCTCCAACTCTGATGGGGCCATTCTGTAGACTCTCTGACACGGGTGTCGTTCCTGGAATCAAATCAATAATGAACTCTGTTTCTCTTTCTGGCGGCATGCCTAGAAGCTCTTCGGGAAACATATCAGGTAACTCTTCTACTATTCTGGGAAATTGAACTGCTACTACTGCTATTGCCATTCACAAGACTGGTGGAGAAGGTTCTACTTCGCCTTTGGAAAATGAAAACTCTGGTTCGCCTGGAATACCAAAAATAATCCTGCCAATATGGCAGTCTATTCTTGCGTATTGATCCTTCAAGCAATCCATTCCTAGGACCACATCATAGTCGGCCATCAAAAATTTTATCAATATAGCGGAAAACTCTCTACCGCTAACTACGATTCGACACGAGGAATAGACTTTAGCTATCCCCACAAGACCGTTACCAGTAAGTATATTGAGCCTTGTGAATTATGAATTGTGAATTGTGCAGACATAAAAGAATGCAAATTGTGAATTATGAATTGTGCAGACATAAATGAATTGTAAAGACACAAATGACTCAGGCTCCAGTCCTATCTGTATTGCGAATTGTGCAGACATAAATGAATGCGATGCACCTGAATCAAATAATACTGATGCTGGAAAAGAGTTGGCGAGAATGGTATCTGCCACCACCTCACCTAATGCCAATTCTTCTTCTATCGTCAGAGCCATAGCCTGACCTTGTCCTCTTGGTGCTGGTCCCCTCTGTTGGTGACCTCTCTGTATGTTCTAAATCTGAGCTTGGATATACTGCTGAGTCTGAAGCGACAATAGCCTTGGAGGCTGGTACTACTGTTGCACTGGTGCTGGACCCCTAACCGATGGACTGGTTAGGTTTTTGACGATGAACTGGATCTATTCGAACATAACCCTATCTTGTGGTCCGGTGCCCCACAAGCCAAGCACAATCTCTGTGCTCAGCGTTACTCTGATACTATATGTCCTGGCTTCCCACAATAAGTGCAGCCCATTGCGCAAGACTGCTTCTACTGTTGTTGCTGAGGATACGCCGACGTCGAGTGCTGAACCGACGAAACTGTGGTCGCCCTCCTAGGAGCTCCAATAGTCAAATCCCTAGCTATCGGGGCTGGTGCTAATGACTGGGATATCTATCCATGTAACCTCTTCCGTCCTCCGCTTCTATCCACAATCCTCTACGAAGTATATTCATGCCTCTTCGCTGCTCGCAAGACGGCATCAAACGTCTGGTATTCAAACTGCTCTGCTGATATAATGATCTCTAGGTGGAGTCTCTGTTGGAATCGCTGGGCTCGGTCCAATTCAGTTGCCACCAAGGTGGGAGCAAACCGACTAAGCCTAAAAAAATCGATCGCATATCCATCGACCGTCCTTCCTATCTGCTTAAGATTGGTGAATCTCGTCTGCAGATCATAGCGAGCTACTGCGTCAAAATACTTCGTCTGGAATTTGTCGCTGAATACTGCGATAAGACATGCGTCACTAAATCCACTGCTAGCGTCGTCCACTAGGTGCGGGCTAAGTCCAATAATTGCAGGCGCACAACGGCCACCTTCTCATCCTCAGAAATCCTAGCTGCTTCCTGGATAACCTCTGTGTCCTAAAGCCATGCATCAGCAGCAATAGCATCTACAGTTCCGTTAAAGAAAGGAGGGTTCAGGCGCTTGAAGTTTTTGTCTGCATTGTTCCCTTGATAACCAACTCTGACCATAGCATCTTGTATTATCTGGTACAGGGCATCGCCCCGACGATCTTGTGATGCAAGCAATTCTCGGATGAGCCCTACCAGGACTCCATTGTTAGGCTCTGCAGGCTGGACTGTCTGAACCGGTGGCTTTGACCGCAGGAATGCATGACTCTGGAGGCTACCCCTGAGTGCTGGGCTTGGTCCCAAGGTTGTTGCTGGTTTACTGGAGGTGCTCCGCAGGGATGATCGGCAGGACCAGGAACAATGCCACTAAAGAAATGACATGGAAAACAATAAGGAAGGGCCAAGATAGATCGAGGATATAAGCATGTGATCAGGTCAATATTTCAGAAAGATTAGGAGACACGAGTAGAGATCAAGGACAAGTACTGATTGAGAATTCTATTCGTAAAACCCGTACACATCTTGATTTACAAGACCTGCATAGGCCACCACTTAAACCGTGTCACGTCCCATAACCAGAATACTGGAGAGCGGGGACAAACACAGCCAGCTACATACATTGAGTATAATCTACCTCGATATACGGTCACGACTGTCTAGATGCATGATGGTTTATCTACAAGTCAAGTCTCTTATGGTCATGAACAAGCCTAGTGTCTCAATCTCAACAAGCAAGTAATTGTTACAAGATGTAAATCATCAGACATAAAGTAAGGCATCCCAAACATTACATATTCAGATGATCATGAAGCTAGTCATATAAAATACGAAGACTAGCAAGAGTTTAAGTCGTACATGATAAACTAGGATTTATCAATCATGTTACAGCCCTTAGGCAGACAGAAATAAAGTTTCAACACAGCTAACACTTGCTCGGCAGCTAAACGCCTCAAAATGATAATTTATAATAGAGTAGAAGAGCCAAAGAAACCCACTCGTTGCCATAATTGTGTCTAGTGTTCACCATCTGGCTGGAAGGTTGGGAGATCCTCGGGAGCTACTCTGAAATCTGGCCATACAAAACCAGCTAGGTCAGACCCCAGAAAGAGCAAGTGCCACAAGGGAGGCTTCACTTAAGAACAAAAATCAGCATATTAGCACATAAGACATAATTGATAATGAAAGACATGGGTTAAGGAAATCAGGATGATAAATGATAGGATAACTAAGGAACTATTCTGGTAACCAAGTTACAATCCGTAAACCAAATAAGGACCGGGGTTGTAACCCTTCACCTGAACAGAGCTTATTCTACTCATTTATCGACAAAAGTAAAGCATAACAGTAATATGCTAAAGTAATCCTGAATTGGCACTGTCTAGACAAGACTAGACTGACTCCATCCATCAATCATGGCCAAACAACAAGTACGACTTGATACTTTTAACTAACTAGGGTTATCACAAGCCTAATTACTAACAAATGCAATGGGATGTTCCAACGCCACAAGCCCTGCAGACTTAATCCAGGTTATCCAGTTGCAAGTTGAGAGAGTTGGATTAGGTGACTTGGGGTGCAACATGACACTGTGCTGAAAATGCCCTACTCGACGGCAGGCTACAAGTCCAATTAAAGCGTCCAGATAACGGATTGTCTGTAGCTGAAATCTTTTTATGAACTACTCGATCAATCTAGTTATTACCCTAGTCAGATTCAGTATGAATCCCTGACCGTGGTAATCAGAATCCATGTCTAGGCATGATGCAAGACGAGTGTCACGACCCCCCCGAATAATCGGACACGAGTCGGACACGCCCAGACTTCGTCGTTAGACAGAACGAAGTAATTTACCAAGCTAGGAAATCTAACCAATAAACATAAAAGTATACAATCACAACATCTAAAAATATTCCCGAAGATCACCATAATCCACAAATCCATATAATAAATGTACTAGAGTCTCAGGAATAAATGTACTATGAACTCTAAAATAATATCTAGAAGTAAAGCTAAACAATCTATACCTGAAGCCTCTAGCTAAGTCATATCTCCATCATGCTCAGCTAATGTTCCGGGCTCTGGCCCATATGGTAGAATGATATCCTGCAAGTATACCTGCAACATATCAGTCAGAAGCGGAGCAAAGTACGTTCTAGGTAATGAACAAGAACATCATGATATGGAAATGAGTACAAGAGAACATGAACTATAAAGTACAGAAAAGAACATAAGAGTACATGAATGTAAAGTACATGAAATAAAGTACAGGAATGTAAAGTACGGGAATATAACTATAACCTAAAGTATAAGACATGACAAGTGCACCATGTTTGAAATACAACTAGCCTATGTGACCGCTGGGTGAGTACAGGAGCATACAGGAGTTCGTGAATATAGTACGGCTTAGGGCCCGCGTGCACGATGCGAGGCCTAAGCTATCTATGAATATAGTAACCGGGTTTGGTCACATAGTAGTGTATTTCCCCTCCCGACACAAGTAAGTACAAGAACAAGAAATACAAGTACAAGATATCGTGCTATGACGTGTCACAAAAGGTACAAGATATGTAAATGCACAAGACCATAGAAAATACTTGCCTTGCTCCGGGTAATCAAGGGTAGGAAGATGATCTGTAAGTTCACCTGGATTTTAGTACAAGTTGGTTAAGTTCTAAACCATTTACAATAATATTAATGAAGGAAAAGCTAACTCATACTCAACTCATAACTCAATCCCAACCTGCCTGCACACAGGACTCTATTAAACCTATCTTAATTTTGTAGGAAGTGACTGTTGGTTTCTCAAAGAAAGCTAAACAGAAACTTGACTAATTACAACATATACTTATCATATTTTGCAACTCCAAATATTCAAAGCTGGCTTCTTCCCATACCAAACAACTCCTGATTGAACTCAACCAAAACCAACAAACCACCTACTCCATTTGATAAAATATTACAAAGTATACAATTTATGAAAATTACACTATACTCATATTCATGACAAAACCCATTAGAAACATTAGCAAAACTAAGCAAGTTTGGCAAAGTGCTCTTGTAAGCAACATATGATCATCAGTTTGGTTTTCCCTTCCACCTCTATACACAGACAGCAATTTCAGGTCTGGCCCATGACTTAAACACCTGTCCCCCAACTCAACTCTTAACAAAAGTCATAGCCTTTGCTTGCAAAATGGAACTCATTCATAAGAACACATGGTCTTCTTGAGCACCCATTGGCCTTTGAACCCTAAAAAGAGCCATCAACATTTCTACAAACTCACATATACTATTGGTCCATACTTGATTCTAGTTAACCAGGACTTAGCATTTCTAGCATAACAATGGCCACTCCACTATCTCCAGAATGATGAACGCTATAGTAATTTCAAAGTTTGAAATACTGTCCAATGACTAGTTCTCCCTGTGCACAGCCCATTTGAAAACTCCTATTTGCAACTTAGAGAGTAGGAAAATATACAGATAAACACATTCTGATTTCCAACTGAACCGAACAATTGAAAACTAAACAAAGAATAACAGAACAAAATTTAACAGGGTTTTAGCAAAGTAACTAATTCCTCAATTTGAACTAATATGGAAATATACAGATACAACCAAATCGAACTTAAAATAGGAAAATATGCATCAATAGATTCAAAATGGAATTTATTCAAGTTAAAGTTTAAATAAGCAATCTCCACTGTTTACTCTCATCCCAGCGAGCCTACATGAAACTCGACCATTCTTCAATTTGAAATTAGGTGTTCACCCATCCGACCTCCTCATGAACATACATAGACAGAGCTAATCAACAAATGCGGTCGGACACGAACCAAGGACACGTGCCACCAATCGATACCGCTACAAGTCTTGCACCTAACGAGCACGGACATAGTCACTTCTTGGACATGTACACTGAACACACACCTATACTCCGATACGAATGTATAACATATACTCGACACGGCTAACACTATCCACGCCTCAACCGACCCTGACCAATACCCACTCAAAGAGAAGAAGTAAGATTTCAAGAATTAACAGAAAGATAGCATCAATACCTAAAGGAGTCCACAGGACACGTTTCAAGTGTCGGGTACGCCACAGGGATCACTGTACTCAAACGTTCTGTGCGCATCGTCCTCCAATTCATTGATCACAACTTGATTCAACAAAATCTCCGAATTCGACTACGAACCATTCTGTCGTGAGATCACCGATCAGAATTCAAGGACGAAAAAGGGCTATTCATTCAGTAGGAAATCGGACTAGTTTCTCACCAGATCTGAACAATCTTAGGAGAAAACTAGATCCGAGGATCCACTCGATGCCGCCACTGATCGAAGAATCTTCGATCTCGACCTCAGTTGTCGACTCGGGATTGGGACACGTGAAGTTAGGATGGCGAGCGCTGCGAGAATGGAGGATCTCCGCCAGAGGGGATGTCTTAGCCGTCGAAGGAGAAGCTCGACATGTCGCCGTCGAAAATGAACGCCGCCTGGTGACTGTTGTCGAGAGACGAACGAAGGATCGCCGTCCAGGGAAGGAACCTCGCATCGAAGAATGATGAGACATCCCAGTCGAGCGCCGTCGAGGAGGCTGGAACCACCACTGCCCGCGTGGAGAAGAACGACGCACCGCCTCCGTAGTGGTGGCGCTCTCCCACAAACTTGGCCGGAGTAGCCATCGTCGTTGCCATTGTGGACCGCCAAAAAATTAGGGTTAGATCACTGAGATTTGGGAAGAATGGGGAGAGCTCTTCAGAAGCTTAGGAATTAAATGAGAATGAAGAACTCACTCTCTCTCCATCAGCTACTTAATAGCTCACGAATTTTTCAATAAGGTCCCTCCACTAAAGGCACAATTACACCTATCCCCTCCCCCTTTTCACTAATTACACAATCAGTCAAAAATCTGTTAGAAAAATGATTATAAGTTGTTAGGGAGTGGGGACCACTCTAAATAGATTTAAAAATTAGTTAGTCGCAAAATTCAAATCTCCCTCCAAAATAATCATGAAATATTTATTAAAACAAATTCATTTAATCAAACTTATTTAGAAAACTTAAAATGAAAAACGGGGTTACAAATCTCCCCACTTAAAATAATTTTGTCCTCAAATTCAAAGGATACAACAGACATGATTAAGAAAAATTCAAATAAGGCAAAATTTTGAAAATAAGCAACTGAGTTTAGATATAAAATAAAGTCGAATCTTGTCATGACAAGAAGAGTAGTTATTAGCCATGATCATTAAGCATGATCCAAACCAATGTTGAGGCATAACGAAAAATAGTACGAGCAAAACTGTTCTAACCCTGATAAAATGGAATTTCAATAATTCGGTATGATCAGGATTATCTGTATGTAGGACTTGGAATGATTTATCATGATGGTAATATAGCATGATCAAAATTGGTTAGACACAGAAGGATATAAAGTTTAAATAATACCAAGTACGATAATTTCACACAGAAAGTTAAAAAACACAATCCATTAATGATCAAGAATTTTAAAAGGCACGAGGTGGGATGAAGTTTCAACTACGACTTAGAGGCGTAAAATCATGAAGGCACGATTTTCGAAGACGATTTGAATCGAAAGTCAGTCACAAATGGACTAGAGTAAGATGAAAAATCACGGTTGGATAGACATGACTAAGATTGAAGTTTAGATAACACGGTCGAAATATATGCACGATTTTTTTTAACTAGTTATACAGAATCAAGATCTAACAATGTGTAAAATCAATGATCCATCAATAAATGCAAGGAGGAAAATTACAATAGTTGAAGGAAAATATGGAACTAATCAGGAGATATCAATAACAAGTCAAGGTGAGCACATGGATTTGTCATTCAAGGAAAATCAATAATCGTATGAAAGAAGAATATAGTCTCCATGGTACCCGAGAACATATAGGTATTTGAAATCACTTTGCTTAGAATCCCTACCCGCCAGTATATACCTGACTGCAGTGGACTTTCGGCGTCGTGACTCAAATAACAATATGTCACAGAGTATTCTGTCAACTTTATCCATTTTCTAACAATCATTGAAGAAACAACCCAAGAGATTAGATATGAAGAATGTGACAATGTCTCAATAATACCCAAAAACAAGGAATGCCTGAAATCACTTCAACTTAGGGTTCATGCCTCGCCAGTGCGTGCTGGCTGCAGTGAACCCTCAGTCTCCATAATCCAGAAAATAACAACGCGTAACTGCTACGCCCCAAAGATCATCGAATAGTCTCTCAACTTATCCATAGGAATTACCAAAATTTCCAGAGGGTTCAAAGTGAGTTCCAACAGTTCAAGTCACGATAAAAGGTGATTACATGTCCTTTAAAATATAAGAAGTTTTACCAGGTACCAAGAGTCAACAAAAGATCTGACAAGGAGTTGGTACTACAAAGGGATCAACAAGGAAAATTTAAATCTCGGACAGGGAACGATGCTTTGAATAGTAACCGAAATCTCAATTAAAATTTGGAATGGTAACAAAATTTCGTACATGGTGTAAACCCCCTAAATTTCTACTTTATTTTTTTGAGTATTTAAAATTTTTACTTGTATTTGTACGTCGTGTCGCGCGTACGAGTTCGCATTTTCGTATGTCCGTCGAATGCAAATGTGCAAGGTACATATTTTTGTAAAAAATTATATTTTAAAAATCTTGGTTTTTCAAATAATAAAATAAATATTTCGATTACTTCAAGTTGTAAAATGCGTTGCATTTGGAATTTCCAAAACCTATTTTACATCATAAAAAGGTTATGAATAGTAATTTGAAACCATGTTTTATGCAAATATTATGCATATGAGGTACAAAATTTTAATTTATAAAAATAATTCTATTTTCGAAATTTATTTAATATCAATATTTTATTATTCGAAAAAGTATTTTAAAAATTTTTTGGTTTAAATTTATTAATTATGTTAAATTATATTGGAAAAGATTTTATTCTAAATGGAGTTTAAATTTAATGGAGAGTTTATCTATGATTTAAATTCGAATTGGAGCGACTAAATTTTAAGATTTATTTGAATTATAGATGGAATTATCTATCGGAGGTTTAAACTACTACTAGTCTTATCCAACTGGAAATTCCTACCTCCTATATAAGGAGAGGTACTCCTCCAATTTCCACACCACAATCACATCGTGCATCGTGTCTGTGACAACCAAATCTTATTCCAGTTATTTACATTCATCCTTTTCGTGTCAGGACACACCCCCGACGACACACCCGATACCGCCGAACAATCCTAACCCTACCCACATCCATCGCCATCACCGACCCCCGCTGGCCACCACGGCCGACCTCGCAACGAGTCTCCCTACCCAACCATCAGCATCAACACCACCTACATACCCTCGCATCAGCCTAACCACCCTCGTGTCGCCTCCCGATTATCGGCAATACCACTCCGAAATCGCTGTGGCCGACCACCACAGCACATACCTCTCCATATCCTCTCCGACCTCACCATCACATCCCGTCACCAAGCCGCACCACCACTTCCCCTTCCCTATCCGTCTCCACCAGTGACGACTCCGCAGCAACCCATCTCGGCCATACTTCCGGCCACCACCGACGGTGCCCCAAAAATTTCATCACCACCACCACCATCATCCATAACAAGAAAGGGGGGAGATGCCCTAACCTTGGCACTTTCCAGTTCGACGAGGTCGTCGCACCTCGTCCTCCACCTGCGTGCGCCGTCCCCATGCGCGTCCCGTGCTTGGCCTCATCCAAGCAGAGCACACCACGAGCAGCCCAAGATCCGCAGCCCCCGGAAAACCCTATCACCGTCGCCTTCACAAGCCACCGCGCTTCCTCTCCTTGTCGGCGATCGCGTCCCGCTGCCGAACTTTGCCGCCGCGCCACCAGTTCTCCACCGACCGCGCCCCTCCTGCCAGCCGCGACCGGAGCCGTCGCCACCTCCCCGTGGCCGGAGCTCCGCCTTCCGCCAGAGCGCCGCGTCGCGGCCACGACGCCGGAGCCGTAGGTGAAACCCTCCCCTGCTTCCCTTCCTCTCGATTCTCTCTCTCTCGCTATGATAAATGGAGGGTGGCAGTATAAGATTATTAGTATTATTTATTATTATTATTATTATTATTGTTTTATTATTATTATTTATTATTATTATTTTATTATATTTTATTATTATTATTATATTATTATTATTATTATATATTATATTACTGTTATTATGATTATATTATAATGTATATTTGTTATTTTATTTATACTAGTGTACTGTAGATAGGATTATTTGAATAATAGAGATATATGAAATTTTAAATTACTATTTTTATCAATAGTCTATTTTATAGTATGGCTAATTGAGATTTGGGTTCGCTACAGCATTGGGCAACAAAATATATTTGGATTTATTTAAAGAATTATAGACACATTTTGTACTGCCAATTATAATATATTCTAGGCTATATTTCGAAAACTGATTTGGGACTTTTACCAAATACTCCTTAAACATGTTATATAGGAACTTGAATTATAATTTTGGGACAAATTATTGTGGGCTCTATAAATAATTTGGATGCGTAGCTAAAACTTATATGTATGGGTATTTTTTATATGTTATGACTTCAACAAATAATTTCTAAAAAGTTTAAAAATATTTTTCCACATATATACATATTAAGAAAATCCTTTTTACAAAACCAATTCTCTATTATGATGTGAAGTATGTGATAAATATTTGTAGTAGTTTTTAAGATATATATACTTTATGTAAAGTAATAAAATTCCTAAATAAATCTTCTTTTAAATTAGAGTATCCTTGACCATGACTAATCGCTTTCTTATGTTCTCGTGAAATTCGGACCCGTATACAATGACCATGACAATCGAACAATTGGAAATTGTCGTACCACCTCACACCAGGCGTCACACCAGGTAAGATACCTTACCATAATTACTGCTTACATTTAGTTGCATCTTATTATTCTGTTATTATTTTCGCACTTTTATTCCAGTTATTTATTTTTCTTCTTTCTTGTGGACCTAGAGTTAAGAGACTTCCGTCAATAGAGTGCATGTCATTAACTTTGTCACGATTGTATCACGAGTTGTGTGTGAGTTGTGAGTATCATGTAGTGGTCACTTGCGTATTGGCTGATCACCCATGCACATGCGTAGGAATAACTGTCAATAGATGCATGTTAGAAGACTTGACAGTTATCTATTATAAAACCATGTTGTGGAAACGACACGTGTTGGTGTGTCGTGGTTACGATGCATGTACAGTATCGTTGGGGGGAGGGGACAGCTACTAGCGTAGGGGCTACATTTACTTTTTATACATTGTGGATGATAGTGACTCGGATGAGCGCTACTTGCTGCCCGGCCGATAGTGTCTCGGATGAGCGCTACTTGACGGCCACTCTTTTTACTTGCTTGCGTGAATCCGTTACAGCCCCTGCGTAGAACGTTGTCCTCAAAGTGCATATCACATAGACGGTTAGGGACCCAGTCGTGTTGTAGTTTTATAGTATTTCATTGCAGTTAAAATGGCATGTTCTTCTGTATCTTGTTACGTCACTCTGAGGACCTGGTTATCTCTCCAGGTGTGTCTTGTGATTTCTGCATGTGCTCTAGCTAAGGTCATGACTTGTGCTCTATTCTTCGAGATGTTGCTTTTGGATCGCCATCTCCTTCGCGTGACCGAATCATTTTCCTTGTATAATTCTTCCTTATTTAAATTTGTTGGCAGCGGATTGTCTCGCCCAACGATTGTATACATGAAAAATTCAAAGTCGCTTGTATATCATTATTTATTTTCGTGGATGAGATTTAGTGCCTTGGTTACTGCATTTTACTTATGTATACATACGACGGTCCATATACTTCGTATGTATACAGCTGGCATGATTACGTTCTAGTCCTTCTATTTTGGGACTGGGGCGTTACACATGGAACATAATCCCAGATAGGTAACAAAATCTCAAGGTGACATAAAAAAACAAGGTACCAGATAGAAAAATGTCTTGTACTAAGGACAAGAAACCTGTACAGGAATCAAAGTATAACAGAATCTTGAACAATACCTTAAAAGAAATTTCAATAGGAAACAATTCTCAGATAGAAATCAACCCTCAACAAAGCCACGAATAGGAAGTAAAATTTTGAATAGAATCTGAACAGGAAGAAAGATTATGAAGAACGAATGGGAGGTATCAATCAACACCTAGGAAACAAGGTCCCGGATCGTGAGTATGAAATAAGCGAAATCTCAAATAAGATTAAAACAAGGCCGCGAGTAGATAACAATCCTAAACAAATAAAATCATGAATAGGAATAGGACCTCAATAGAGAACCAATCAGGGTCTCAAAACAAAATTTCAAACAATGAATCAAATAAGGACTAAATCTCGATCAAGCGTTACATAGAAACGAAGGTTCAAACAATGTCTTGATTGGGAACAAGATTTCAAAATAAGATTTGGAGTAGGAATAAAATCTCAAGTAGCACAAGTTCAAATAGCGAACATAATATCAGTAAGCGAATGGGAAACAAGTATTCATAAAATGAGCAAAATCTTAGAAAGAAGACAAGATCGAAACAAGTAGTGGACAGACAACTCTCGAATAAAAAATCAAGGTCATGAAAGGAAATAGGCAAACAATATCGAGTAGTGGATTTCAAACAATTATCGAATTATGGATATGAAACATATTCACTGATTAGGAACAATATCTCGAAATAAGTTTCGAATATCAACCAAAGTTTCAAACAAGAAATTTCAAGAAATGATCTAGGTGCTAAGGGGAATTTAAGGGAAGACTGGATTGCGAATCACGATACATGGTTTTTTCTAACCATGCAAGAGAAGTCTTCTGCCTTTAGTCTGTCTTAGTATTCCTCCGAGACTGGAATTACTTCAACTTCTTCAACTATCCTGGCGTAGGTTGATCCCTGCGGTAGTGGTCCATGTGGTTGCTGAATCTAGAGAGGCCGGTCCCTTTGCTGTAGTTCTGGTGCTCCTCGTGTTCGTCCTTGGGCAGTGTGATCAGCAGTCTCCGAGCAATCCTTGACTTGGTGGGCAACCTATGAACACGAAAATGGCATAACTTTCTCATATGAAGTCGAAATCAAGCGATTTAAATGCCAAAATTGGGTAGAATTGAATTCCATACAACATGGAACCATTAGATCTTGAAAATAACCAAGTTTCAGAGATCAAAACCAATAAAACTAAAAAAGTTACAAACTTAGATCTACAAAAATCCATCCATCAAACCCAAAATGTCAAGTTCTAAAGAGGCTTGGAATCAAGTAAAGAAGAGAATGGAACAATAAAACTTGAGATCCATCATGAAGCAAGTTGCACTTATCTAGGGCTTGGTAGATGGGAGGAGTAAATGAAGAAGTAAATGTAAATAATAATGGAGATGGAAGGAGTTGGTTTTATACAAAATCTTTCCATCTCAAACCAAAACAAACCAAGCCAAGTCATATTGAACCGAACCAAATTAAATAAACTAAGTCAAGATTAAACCAAGACTAGACTAAGCAAGACAAGTCTAATTACGGTCCACCTGACAAATGTTAGAAATTCATATACGTATACAAAAAATACGAACAACAGAAAATGGGAGTGACATGGAGGATGAGGCCGACGGAGAGAAGGAGGGAGGGAGGCGGGGAGGAGGGGTTGGCCTAAGGAGATGAGGAGGATGGCGGGGAGGAGGAGGGAGGGGGCGGTGAGGAGGGGGCTGGCCTGCGGTGAGGAGGAGGGGGCGGTGAGGAGGAGGCCGACGAGGAAGAGGGGGGATGGACGGTGGGGAGGAGGGAGGGGGCTAGTCGACGGAGAGGAAGAGGGGGCGGTGAGGGGGAGGGGGCGGGAAGGAGGAGGGAGGGGCGCTGAGGACGGGGGCTGGCCTGCGGTGAGGAGAAGGGAGCGGTGAGGAGGCCGACAGAAAGGAAGGGGGCTGGCCGGCGGAGAGGAGAAGGGGGCGGGGAGGAGGAGGGGGTACAGAGAGGAGGAGGGCTGGCCGGAAGGAGGAGGGGGGGCTGGCCGGCTGTCACCCCCAGTTTCAGAAACAGGGGTATTTTTATTATTTACATTTTTGAATGTTTTTAAAATTTATTTTATTATTTATGATATTATTTTGGGGTTGAAATTTATTTTATTATTTGATATTATTTGGGGTTATTTGAGTCGGGTTCGAATTTCAACTAAATCTGACTTGAAACGGGGACCCGGGGGTAGTTGACTCTAGTGGGACCCACACACTAGTTAGGCATGGCTCACATATATTAATTTTAGTCCACATGATAGAAATATTTTAGTTAGAGGTTAGACTAATTATTATGGATAAGGTTAGTGTGATTAGAGACTTTAGAATGACTAATTTAGCCCCAACCAATTAGCCCTTTCCTAATACTCATAGAATAGGTTAGTGGGGGCATTTTGGACCTTACCATAATAGAACAAATAGCCCCATATGGCCAGCCCTTTGGGAGAGGATAGGC
This sequence comes from Iris pallida, assembly GCA_029216955.1. Lineage (NCBI taxonomy): Eukaryota > Viridiplantae > Streptophyta > Magnoliopsida > Asparagales > Iridaceae > Iris > Iris pallida. The sequence goes on along the minus strand of JANAVB010029215.1, from coordinate 14,679,214 downwards.
TCAAGTTCATTTCATTATTCTCATCCATACTCTCTCTCTTGTTCTTTCCTAAATTTCTAGAGAGCAATCCCTAGCAATTTCTCCACCAAATCCTTCAACTTTGCACCAAATCTTCTTCTTTCCTTCTCCATTCTAGCCAAGGAGGAAGCTACCATGTTTGGGAGGATTCGCAGCTCGTTCGTGTCCTTTTGGAATCTCTACGTGTCGGTGTCGCTCGGGAAGGCTTTTTCGATTCGATCTACTGGGAGGTATAAATCCCTTCTCTTTTTCATTTCTTCATGCATATAGGTCTATTTTGAACCCATAGGAATGACCCCCATGGTTGTATCTCCATTGTGTCCATTTCGTGTCTATTTGAAGGTCATAGGAGTGTCCTTTGTGTTGCGGTTGTGTCCATGTGGGAAAATCCTAAATTTGGACACACTATGTGTTGTTGTTATGTATAAATGAATTATTACATGTTTAATCTCATATTTTGTATTGGAGATGTGTTCTATAGTGTCTCATATATATATTAGTGTAGAGAGTGAGTTTTTGATATATTATGTTATATACTTGTGTTCTTTTGTCTCAAACTACCCAAATCCGTCTTGATTTTTATCCACATTTTAATTTCAGCCCTAACTTAGAAATATCATAACTTCTAGCTTAAAGCTCAGTTTAATCTCCCATTTTTTTAAAAGAAGCGCATTGAAGTTAGCTTTCTAAAAACATATATTAATAGGCCTAATTCTTTCTGTAACTTTCTGGAGAATTATTTGAGTGTCAGTTGTACGAAAGACAAATGCGTTCTCGATGTTTTCGCGATTTCGGGAGTTTCCGGAAATGAAAAATGCGATCCGTTTGAAGTTTCGAAAAGCTAACACATAGATCTATAACATACTTTAATCCTAGATTTTCATTCATGATGAGATGGTACAGTATTGATTATTAGTAGGAGTTACTATTCGGCATATGTATTTTGTGCACCCTTGTGTGTAATATAATATTCTATTTGATTTTAACCCATGTTAATGTATATATATTATGTAATTAAATAGAGAATGCAAGCATGAGTAAATGTTTTAAATAAATGATGTATGAGGTGTAAGTATCCTAACTAATATAAGCATGTATAAGTATGGCTTGTAATGAATATGTAGGTTCCATAGTATGTAATGTATGGTGCATTAGTAGTGCAAGAAAATAAATGAATGATGAATGAATGCAAGCATGAATATAATATAATAATATGTAATGTATATAATATACAAGTTAATGAGATGTAATGTTCTATGTTAACACAAATCCTATATTACCTCATGTACCCCTACACTATGTAGACACTATCACACTTGACACTTTGTTCACTTACACTTTGACACTCTTTGATATGTATACACTATGTATGCCCATTTAACCCTCACTTACCCCTTTGCCATGTTCACATACATACACATAGCCTCTTAAATAAGTATTTTGAATACAGTTAACTTAGCTATGTATGTTTATTATATATATATTAGCATATTATGTTATAATATATAAGTTTATATAACCATTTCAAATGCCATGATTATAGACCTAATATTGAATACCAATATATGCATGTGTATATATATGTAGACATATATAGTTTAAAGTAATAGATTACCTAGTGTATATCCAATGTGAATTCTTGCCTATTTGAGTATTGAAATAATTGCATGCTATATAGAGTTGGGTGTATGTTGGCTTGTATAGCCTTGTCTTGATGTGCTTGCTAGGATAGTCTTGGTTAGGCCTAGTAAGACTTGCTGGGTTAGGACATGACCTAGTTTGACTAGTGCAGTTGACCAGAGTTGACCAAGGGTTGACTTTGGCCTAGTTTGACCTAGATTCATGTAGAATGCATTGTAGTGCTTTATATTACCCTTCTGGACATGTTGTGACTTGTGTTGTTCTAATTAGGAGCCAGACACCTCTCCTCGGACAATATCTTTACCTTGGACATTCAGATATCAGGCAGTACATTCTCTGATCATTTTATACTTGTTTAGAATTATATTCCTG
>JANAVB010029215.1:14633608-14677170 GCA_029216955.1 Iris pallida | reverse complement strand
ATATATTTATATAAAAATATATATATTTTATATATATATATAATTATTTTTATATATAATATATATATATATATATTATATATATATATATATCTATATATATATTCCTATATATCATATATATATATATATATATATATATATATATATATATAGAAAAAAATCAATAAAAGTATAAAACAGTAGAAATCCCACCAACCAAGCTGCCAGTGTAAACCTCCCTCAGCCCACAGCCCAGGGCCAAGCCCTAACCCGCGCTTAAGTTTTCCAAGCCGGGCCCCTGCTCCATGCCCAACCCGAGAAGCATTGGGCATATATATACAGTCGTATATATATGGAACCGAGAACAGGAACGAAGCAATCGACATAACCCTAACGTCGACCACCACCTCGTGTGCGCACGCCCCGGCCTCCTCCCGACACGCACCACCCTCCGCGGCCGCCGAACGGCGAGGGCCGACGGCCATGCACAACAGCGCACGACAGACCGAAACAGAAACGGCAGCGACAGTAACACCCCCTCAGGTGATGACTTTGAACTCGTTTTTCTTCCTCCCTGGTTGATGAAATCATGAACCGTAAGTTCCTATGTATAGGCAACCTGACCATCTTCCTATCCTTTCAAAGGATTTATTTGTGGCCCATCGTTTCAATCAGGAAATCAATGTGAAGTTGCCTAGAATTCTGTTCAAAAACAGAACACAGTGATAGCCTAAAACCCCAACTTAGAAAGAAATTCATGGCCAACCTGTTAACAGTTTTAGAAATCTAATTCAAGAAAGTCCTAGACAACCTATAGGGCTTTGATTCCCTTTTTGTATAATCGGATTTCGTCGACTGTGCGTCGAGAAATTGGATTCCCAATTTTACGAAAAACCTGTTTTTAAAATATTAAAAACTTTAGAAAAATCTTCGATACGACGTGCGTCCCGCCAATCCGGGCGGCGTGGTCGCGAATCGAAAGCATCGAAAGCTGCGTAATGGTTTCGTGGACATGTGGGCTTTGACGGAATTCAAATTGGTTGCGTGTGCACGACGAATTTGATGCATATCCGTCAAAATTCACCGTATCGGCCTCTGTGCAAATTTTCTAATTACTTTGTACACGTTCGTCAGATCTAGGTGAAACTTGCGCCAACATGACCGTATCATTTTTCTGGTCATGTATGCCAAATTTGGTCTGATTCTGAGATAGTTGATGAGATCGTCGTTTTGCGGGCCCCACGGTCCAATTCAACGGGCGATTTTGTGGCCTGTCGGAATCCAACTTTGGACATACAATTGGGTTCGTATCAACAAAATGAATTCGTAGACATGTAGTTTGACAACTTTAGAGACCATTGACTCTGGCATGTTTTTCGGTGCAAAGCGGGTCCAACGACGGACACCATTTTGACCCAAAATTACCGTTTTGCCCCTGTATCCAGAATTCGACTTAAGGACAAGCAATTCTAGCTATTTTGACTATTCTAAGAATATTGGTAATGTCTATTTCAGCATTCGGAGACTGTTGTACGCATTTTGACTATTGTGGCACTGGGTGGTTTGGATTATCGATTTCACCAGCAAAGGACCACAGGCGAGTACAATTTATTATTTGTTTTCAGTATTGATCTTTACTATACATCATTGTTATTCGATAGATATGTGATTTCAGTTTTTATGTTGATCTTATTCTTTGTGGTATCCGGGAGGTGAAGTACCAACGATGTGTGATCTGACCTTATACAGTGTATACAGTGTAGACAGTGATTTTTATTGTATTATTCAGTGTAGACAGTGTAACTTTAAACAGTATAGACAGTATAACTTTATACAGTATAGATGGTGTAACTTTATACAGTATAGACAGTGTAACTTTATACAGTATAGACTGTCGTGTAATTGTCCCGAGACCGATCACATATCAAAGGTATTTCAGTCTGTCAGTCGGTGATTATTTTCTGTTTTTCATTTACTGTTTTCTGTATTTAGTTTATTCTGTTTTTCTTCATTTGTTTTTATGAATCATATGTCTAAGGGCTAACTTCTGTTGTATAGTCATTTTCATATATTGAAACTGCATTTAGTGAATTATACTCGTTCCATTCCTGATTGGAAACCAATATTTTTCAGGTTAGCCGTAGATTCACTTAGCATGGGGAGTTACAGGTGTACTTGCAGACAAAAGCCTAGAGACTAGCTAGATAGCTGAGTTATAGTCATTCCAATATTTGTACATGTTTATATTTTTCTGCAAATGTATAACTTGAGAATATTGTAAGTTTAAATTAATTTTGTGAATGAGCATTATTTATAATTTTGAGCATTGTGGCTATACAGCGTTCTACCGCCGACACTATGGCGTAGGCTGGCTTAGACACGTCTCGTATCCGAAGAGAAAAAAATGGGTGCGGGTCGTGACAAGTTTTTGTGGTGGCCCATGCAGGCCTGTTTTCGCAAATCATGCGAACTCGTGATAGTACTTAAGTTAGTCGTACTATTACAAGCCTGCGACTAGGAAATGCTCATTCACGAATTAGGGATTAATTTAACTTAAAAGAATGACTAGGACTAGGAGTCCCTTATGCAAATTTACCGATGGGTAGTCTAGGCCTTGCAATTTAGATGAAGAGTTATTAATTTTGATAGTTTGTCAGATCCCCATAGATACACTATTACCTTTAGATAGGACAAATACTTATGCCTTTTTCTATAGTCAACTTGTTTGAATCTCTAGAAGTTCATGAATTTTTACAGATATAGTTAAAGGAGTGTTAGTTAACGCATAATTACAGGACAGCACCGCACTGTCGCCGTTTATTCGAATTATGGAGACTATGGATTCACTACAGCCAGCAGCGCACTGGCGAGACACGAACCCTAGAGTTAAAATTAGTTTAAGAAAATATAGGTTATAGAATATTATTAAAACTATGGCTAGTGGTTCTCTTTTGATCGTAGTTACCCTTGTGTCAATGTAAGGTAAAGTATCTGATAGCATATCACATCTGAATCACGGAACCATGGGTTACCACCGCCAGAGTATACGGGCAAGGCATAATTCTCGGTAAAATAACTTTAGATGTGATTACCAGATAGAAAAATGCCATGTATGTTCACTAGGATCCAAAGCCAATATTAGTGAAAGTTCTGTAGGTCGGATAGCATGTCTCTCAACCTAGCTTTCCGTGGTCCTTGTGACCTATTGACGAGGTAATTGACTAACGCTAATGGGTTTACCCAGAATATAGAATTTAGAGATCCATAACCCATTAGTTGACCAAGGCCTTAAGGATAAGAAGATAGTAGGATGACTGTATGAGCAAGAACACCTGGTGAATTTTTGATACTCACAAAACTCGAACTACTTGTGCCTCCTTTCAAAATTCTCGCATACTTGTATTTTGACTATCTTAACCAATGCTGCTATTACAGCCTAGTTTTGCAAGTTCACTCTATTCTCGAGCTTGATTCAAGACATATGTTTAGTGGAGACGCCTACTAACATATTGTCTAATCAGAATCGATGTATTACGGTCTGATCAACCGTAGTGCACCCGGTTCGCTCTCTCTCTGATTAACCTACGTGGATTGAGATATAGATGTCTCTAGGATCTCATCCGCAACTGTATTGACATTTCCACTCGAATTATACGTTCGCCTTTGAGTCACGTAATTGTATTCAGTGACATCTCCCTTGAACTCTTATTGTTTTTATCTTTCACTGATTTGGAAAGACGAAAGCTCATAATTGGTAGACAGATACGGAGTATTTTCCATGGCTATGATAGTTGTATACACAAGTGCAGCTACCATCAGCCATCCATGTGACTAGAACCTTGCCTTGAGTTACTCGTTCTCCTTTCGACCCCAAAACTGCTATTGCAACCCTCTAGCCATCGAAATTTAAGAATGATTAGGGTTTATCCTTAGTCAAAATGCCAACCTAGGAGACTATATATTCTCAAGAAACCAATTGTTGTGAGTCTCAAATTATTTGCTTGAAGCTTGCTTTAACTAGCAACCCTTAAGCCTTAACCCAACCCTTCCTCGACCAAAGCCCACAGTTTAGACATGAGATGAGCAGACAAAGGTAAGGACAATCATTTACCATGACTATGGTAGACACCCCTCCCGAGATTAGTTTCCAATAAATATTACCCTAGTTATATAAGTTTTACTATTAAGACCTAACTAGTATTGGAACACCACAGTCACTAGCTTAGCCAATACCATAGCTTAAATACCCTGTCATATTATGATCTACTAGTTGTCAACAACAATACATGATTACTACAACTCTTGTGATAATAGTCTGGCAGGCTTGACACCAATAGAGATTTACGACTCCGTTGTTAGAAGTCTTTTCATATGATGTGCCTTAGAGTTGGTTACCCCGTCGATAACTCTTGTATAATGTAGATGAGTAGATCATTTTATGGTATCGACCATGTGTCAGGGTACACACTCGTTTTCTATTGTTGAGGAACGATCCTTGACTTAACTACATCTACCGTATCCCGTTACGCCATACCTTATTCTTTATTAATAAGAATCGAGGTACAGTATCCTGACTTTGAAAATTTTTCTCACCTCATTATTCCTAAAACCATGTCCTAGCTTCTAAGGTGGGTAGACTGTAAGCCTTCTAAAATTGTAGGATATGAGAGGATTATCGATTGATTAGAATAATTTCCATTAGGATGATAATTAGTGCCCCATGGACTCCCACTTTCCATTTGGATCATTTTGTGTCCCCGGCCGTGTCATTAATAATCGCAGCGCGAGACCAGCTGTTACCTTCCAATAAATTCCATATGCAAGATCTAGACGAGTCTACCTTCATCTAGGTACATCATGTCCCACTCAAACATGTCCCCTTGTACTCTATTTTATGGTACGACTTTCAGGTCAAAAGGACTAGCTATAACCCTTACCATAATACTAGTATAATTCCGGCTACAATTAGAGACTCAACCTCGACTCGAACCTTTCGACCCAATACATGGTTGTGATCTACTCGAAGTCCACTACGCACATGTCACTAGTGTGCCACTCAATTGTGCCTTCTCGTGCTACTTAAACACAAAAGTCATAAAAGATGTATTTTTGGGCTTTAAGGACCTAGCCAACCAATCTGACTGCCCATCTAGCTCAACCACTTGGGTGGAAACCTATTCTAGGTTACCCTAACCTAGTAGAAATAGTTTTAACATAAGAGATCTTGTCTAGTCAATATTGATTGAAACCCAGGGTTCATCCAACCAACGATTGATGCCCGATTAGGGAACCCATTAAGACCCAGGAAAACCTATACATACATACCACCATAATTGGACTATAAAACTAAACTATTTGAGATAGGTCCCTATACCGATTATGTAGCCTCCATCTCTTAGTATGTGAAATCATTCGTAACCCTTATTCCATCTACCTAGAAGTCGCGATACGATCTTGTATTGCATTTATATCCCTTGTTTGTGTGTTTAAATAACCACGGAAAAGATCACAATCTTGATTTCTCAAATTTTGTTCTATTATAAAATCTTGTTTAGATTAGAATTTCGAGAACGTAACTTCTGTATTGCACGGATTACAGGCCTCTAAAAAATGAAGTGTTCTTCGATTTAGCAAGTGACTGGACTAGAGCGCCCAATCTAGCAAATAAGTCAATGGTTTATAAACCTTCTTTCTGTCTGCATCATTGAATACTCTCTACCATTCTGGAAACTTCATATTGCTCCCGATTATTCTTTCTTATCGTCCTGACCTTCCTAATGCATAGAGACGAAAGTCATGCTTACTTGTATTTACCAATAATTTTTTAGCTACTTGTAAAATTTGTTGCTTGTTAAAGTTTGGGTTGCTTGATAGAAAGGAGAGGATTATTGATGCCATCTGCAGTAGATATCTATTGGTAGAAATTGTAGCAATTAGATGGAAGATTATAAAGTTTTAGGGGCATACCTTTGAGTGAGTAGTGTGACCAAAGGTGGGTAGAGGTCCTCGGAGTTTCGCAGTTACAAAGTGGCTAGGAGGAGGATATAAACTATTTTGAGGAATTAAAATTTAAGGAATAGTTATGAGTTAGAATTTCGAGGACGAAATTATTTTTAAAGTGGGTAGATTTGTAACCCCTCTTCCCAAAATTTTGTTAATATATTTTTATTTATTTATTTAAAATTAAATGGTAATTTTTAGGATTTTTTATAAATAATTATTTAGTTAATTATTACGATAGATGACTTTAGCCATGGTAGAGTTTTGAAGTACAAGACGGCTAGGAATCATGTCACGGATAGTACAGTGGCGTGCTTTGACTAGTGCATTAGTCCTGGTAGGAAAGGCCGAGCCATAGTGATGTCCTAATTAGGAAAATCAGGACAAGTTGCGACTTAACCCTTACTAAAGTTTTAATTATTTATTAATTATATTATGGATTTTAATTATTTATTAATTATATTATGGAGTTTAAGGGAACCCGATTGTACCGAGCTAGTCCAGATTGGACCCAAAACAAGCCCAAGCCCATGTAGTCATGCGGTACGTCTATTGACATTCGTGTTGATGTAATTTGGTATTAGTGTGTTGTATTCCGTTTGAATGATCTAATAGTATTTTCATATTCATTAATTAAATATTATAAATATTATTATCAGTTGATATTCAATGCTAATTGTATAAAAATTAGCCCTTGTACATTTTAGGATTATTAGACTGTGCAAATGGTATATACACGATTATTGATTTATCGAATTTCATTATTATTATTATTTTACTATCAATGTTATTAAGGTTATTATTATATAGTATTATTTTATTATTATTGGTTGTCAAATAAATGTTTTATATATATATATATATATATATATATATATATATATATATATATATATATATATATATATATATATATATATCATCCCAACATCCTTACTCCGCAGGGCTGTGAAATTAGAGACCTTTGGGAGGACAGTTCCGGATGGAATTGGAGGAAGGTCAGAGATTGGCTGGGCCAGCCGGCAACCAACCTCCTTCTTGCGGCTAATCTGTAGATTACAGAAACGTGTGACACTTGGAAATGGTCTCCCAACCCGGGTGGGACATTCACCTTGGCTTCCGCTAGACTTGTTGTCAGAGACAGAGGGGTGCCGAACATCATTTATGCCAAATTTTGGCATACATGCATTTTCATCAAATGGTCTATCCACATATGGCGTGCTCTTTGTCGGAAGATTTCGACGGACGACATCATCGGAACTATGGGATTCAGCCTCGCTTCTAAATGCCACTGCTGCAAGGAACACAAGTCGGAATCAGCAGAGCACATCCTTCTTTCGGGAGATCTGGCTGCAGGCATATGGTCCAAGCTTCACAATAGTCTTGACATTGCTCAACCGACTGGGGGCTTCTACGATCTCCTGGCTTTCTGGAGCCGCTTCCACGGACATCAGATCGTAGCTGCCGCCGGTATTTGGGTTCTTTGGAAAAACATGAACAAATTCAGATATGAAGGGCGCCAAATCCACCCTACACAGTTGTACAGAGAGGTCATCAGACAATGCTACAAAGTCCGGAGGCGCTGCTCTCACGTCTCCAACTCGTTCTGGGATGCCCTGGCTAATTAGGCCGTCCTCCCTCTTCTTTTTTTGTGTGCGCATCTCGCACTTGTCTCTTTCTGCCCTTTTGTTGCGTTTAATGCACTTACTTGTATAGGCTTCGACATTTTGTGCCTATTTCTTCAATAAAGTTTGATTCGCTACTTCCCCCTCTGCTCTCCACAGTGGGTACAACCACTCTCCAACATACAACGCCCATCACGCCGAGCGCCTTTTCGCTCATCCTTCCACCCCCGGGGACCAGGCTCCTCTCTACCGCACGTATTCCTCTGGAGGGCACGACCCCGGCTCGCATTTCGTCGCTTATCGCTCCAACCAATCAACCCTCGTCATAACCCTTCCCCCCTCCCACTCTCCCCGCCCTTCTACGACCCCCGTCCTCTCCTCGTCCCTTGTCGTCGTTCGTGCCGACCCCTCCGCCCCCCTCCTCCCCCAGCATCCGCGCCTCCCGTGCAGCTGCCCTCCGATCCTTTGGCTGCCGTCGCCACCTCTCCGGCCCCCCTCTCGTCGTGCGACGCTGATCCTGGAGACCCCCGATTCGCTCCCTCGGCTAGCCTCCCCTTGGTCGCCCCCTCCGCCCCCTCCTTGTGCGGTGCCAAGCCCCTCATTGCCGCCCACCGTACCCTCCGTTGTAGCGAACATTGTCTTCTTCCCGCCTGGTGCTTCGGTGCGGTCCTTCGTCGACGCTCTCCGCCCGGACTTAGCATCCGCGAAGAGCCCCATTCTACCCGACGTCACCCTCCCAGACATTGAATTCTCTTCGGCCTCCTCGACTCCTCTTGTCCCCTTCTCAAGCTCGGAAGTGACGTCGTTGTCAGCCTCTTTCCCCTTCACCTTTGTCCTTAAATTCTTCTCTGTTTGTCCCAAACTCTCCAGAGTGCAGGAGGAGATTGTCAGATGGAGCCTCTCAGCAGATTACCGAGTGGCCCCACTCGACCCCAGGCATATCCTCCTCCATCTCTCCTCCGATAGCGACAACAGAACGGTGTGGTCTAAAGGCCCATGCAAGATCGACTCCCATCAGATGAAAATCATTAAGTGGTCTCCAGGGTTCACCACCAAAGAAGATTCAGCAAGGAGTGCCGCCTGGGTGACCCTGCCTAATCTACCCCTCATTTGCTTCGTCCCAGCGGCTCTTAGGCGTATCGCCAAGGCACGTATGTGGCCACGGCACCGGACACCAGCAACCTAACCAAGGCACACTACGCCAAAATCTGCGTAGAACTCGACCTCGCCACCGAACTACCCAATTTTATTACTTTAGAGCAGGGCAACCAAACCCTCACTCAACAAATCCTCTATGACAATAACATAACGTTCTGCAATCATTGCCATCTAAGAGGCCATCTCCCGAAGCACTGCCACCGCCTCCATCCAGAACTCAAGAAGAAAGCTACCCGGATAGACAATATATTAGCCGCGGGGAATACAACCAAAGCTCCCCTCCTTCCGCGGCCGAACACGCACACTCGATTCGCATCCAGTGACGGCAAGACAGACCGAAGCGGATCTCCCAGCAGAGCCCTGATTATTGCTCCGACCCCCTGCAACACCCAACACCTCATTCTCTCCAACCAATTCGACGTCTTCGATTCGGAAGAAGCGGATCTTCAGTCGGAGTCCGGAAGCACCAAAGCTGAATTAGATCTCACCGTGACGGTGTCCAGCCAACCTAACTCGGAATTAGCCGAGGAGGGCGCAGACATCAACGCCGATCTACAACGCTTACCCGAGGACCTAGTGGAAGAAGCCCTCGCAATCATCGGCCCAGACCTAGTGCAGAGAGGACAACAAGTCCAAGCCGCAGGTTACCCCCTCAACCAAAATATTATCCTAATCGGGAGCATCAGCGACTCTCTTGTTCTTTCCTCCGAGGATCCCATCCTGGATTTCGTAGGGGAACTGGTCATCATCCCCACGGACCCACATAAGCAACCCTGTAGCGACTTTCCGACAGCGTCCGAGGCAGAGACGTTTGCTGGAGCGTCTACCTCGTGCGGGTCCGAGGCAGAGACGTTTGCTGGAGCGTCCACCTCGCATGGGGATAAGGCCAAGAAAGCCGCCGACGAAAATACTACCATCCAAACAAGATCCGCTACCAAGCGAAACAAAAAAATCCCCCCTCAACTTCACTAATGCTGAACATCCTCTCGTAGAATGTGCGTGGTCTGGCGAACAAACCCACAATGAGGAGAATCTCCGGCCTTCGGAAAATCCACAATATCGACATCCTCATTATCCTTGAATCCAAAATCCCCCCCCCAAAAGATTAAAATCTATCCAATTGCAGCTGAGCCTTCCTACGGCCATAGCAGGCAGAAACGACATTTGGATCCTCTGTACGAAGGAAATCAAAATCGGGGTCATCGACGACTCCAGGCAGGCCCTATCATGCTGGTGGGAACATCCCATGATCCCCGAGCGCACCATCCTTTCAGCGATCCATGGCAGCTACGATATAGTCGAGAGGAAACAACTCTGGAATGACCTCATTGACATCTACCTCAACCACATCAACTCCCCGTGGCTGTGCATCGGGGACTTCAACGCAATCACCTGCAGAGAAGAGAAAGTCGGAGGCAGGCCTCCCCCAATTACGGCCATACAAGACTTCAACGATTTCATCTTCAACGCTCACCTCACCACCTTATAGTTCACCGACAACGCCTTTACCTGGTGCAACATGCAGGAAGGCGACCGTCGTCAATACTTCCGCCTTGACAGGGCCCTCACAAACGATCGCTGGCACAATATGGGGATCACCACCAATCTGTCCCATCTTAACTCCTTGGAATCTGACCACGCCCCTCTGTTGATTGAAATAAAGAATAATACTATTCCATCCAAAAAGAAATTCCAATTCCTCGACCTCTGGACCGACCATCCCCAATTCTTGGGCATAGTCGCGGAAGCTTGGAATAGGGAAGACTCCCCTAATCCTCTATCGCGGGTGAGCAACAAGCTTAGGGCCACTAGGAAAGCTCTTTCCAATTGGAGCAAACAAGCCTACGGGGACATCTTCCAAGCTGTGAGGGTTGCGGAGGATGATGTCACCCGCGTCGAGATTCTATTCGCGTCTGATCGCTCTGCGGCTACCAGGATGGCCTTGAACCTCACCAAAGCTATGCTCAAATTCAGACTTAAAGTGGAAACCGATTTCTGGAAGCAGAAAGCGAGATTGAAATGGGACAACGAGGGGGACAAAAACTCAAAATTCTTCCATGCTTGCGTCAATGGTCGCAGACAGAAGCTATCGATCCACCGGACGGTGGACGACAACGGGAATATCATTACGGACCATAACAGCATCCAAGCGACGGCTGCGGACTTCTACTCCAAATTATTCACAAAAGAAACGGTCCACATTGACAGACCATTCCTGGACCAAATCCCTAATCTCATAAACGACGAGGATAACACATTTCTGGAGCGCCCCCTAATGTCCAGAAAGTGAAAGACGCGGTGTGGGCACTGAACGAGCATAGCGCCCCGGGTCCGGACGCCTTTACTGGAGTTTTCTTTCGCACCTGCTGGGACATTATTAAGCGGGACATCACCGAGGCGGCTATCGCATTCTTCGAAGGTGCTACTTACCCCAAAGCTATTTCCAGCGCCAACCTCATCCTCATCCCCAAGAAAGATAACCCGGAGTCCTTTCGGGATTACCGACCTATTAGTCTTTGCACCTTCACCACACTACACTAAAATAAGCCTTTTGGAACGGAGGAATTCCGTTCCAAATAATTTTTGGAACGCCCATATTGTGTGCCTATTTTTGGGCTGCCAAATTCCTTGGAACGGAACTAAAGCGTTCCAATAAACAGATTTTGGAACGAAATTAAAGCGTTCCAATAAACGCATATCCAAAATTATCGTATCCAGAATGGCGGGCATCCTTCCCAAGATTATTTCAGAGGAGCAAAGCGGCTTTGTTAGCAGAAGAAACATCCAGGAAAATATTATGCTAGCCCAAGAGTTAATCACCTGCATGAAGTTTCCAGCGAGAGGGAGCAACATCGTCGTTAAGATTGACATGGAAAAAGCATACGACAGACTAGATTGGCAATTTATGATCTGGGTGTTCAGGGCTTTCAGTTTTTCGGAAACTTGGAATAACACCGTGTGGAGATCCATTAGTAATTCGTGGTTCTCCACAGTCATCAACGGCCAGGTTGGCGGGTTTTTCAAATTAGTCGTGGCGTTAGACAAGGCGACCCTCTTTCTTCCACCATCTTCATCATCGCAGCTGATGCCCTGAGTAGAAACCTAAATAACATGATCAGCACGCCGAACTTCCAACACTACCAGACTTCCAGTGGATGTCCTACTATCACCCACCTGGCCTTCGCTGACGATTTACTCATCTTCTTTTTCGGGGACATTGGGGCGGTGGAAGTGGTCCACAACACACTGCAGAGGTACTCCAGATGCTCTGGTCAGAAGATCAACACCACCAAGAGCGTCATCTATGCTCACCACAACATTAAAAGAGAACATGCTACCAACCTCTCCCACTAAACATCATTCTCTATTGCCTATCCCCCCTTCAATTATCTCGGTTGCCCCCTTGCGTACGATAAATCCAACGCCCGCACATTCGAGAACTTGATAGCCAGAATCAGGATGAAACTTGAAGGGTGGCACAACGCCACGTTATCCCGGGCGGCAAGATGATCCTCATCAAGCATGTGCTCACCTCCATCCCCATCTACACTCTGGCAGCGTGTTCCCCACCCAAGAAGGTTATTGAATCGATTGAACGGATTTTCTGCAACTTTTTCTGGGGACATTGCAACGGTCAAGACAAGCATCACTGGGCTAGCTGGAACTCCATGGCACGGCCTACCGATGAAGGGGGATTGGGGTTTACCAGGCTAACCCACATTGTCCAATCCTTCTCAATGAAATTATGGTGGAAGCTCCGTACGAGCCAGAATTTATGGACCAGGTTTATGAAGGCAAGGTACTTCAAACACATCCACCCATCCGTTGCCATATCCAACAGTAGATCATCAGCTGCTTGGCGTCGTATCCTCATCGGTCGCGATCTCGCCGAGCCAGTGATGCATCTTCAACTGGGTACCGGCAAGTCTCACCCTTTCCTGGAATGATGGACCGGGGATAGCTTAATCCCTAATCTCACGGAGATTCCAAGAGATAGCAGAATCAGAGACTTGTGGAACTACTCCACTAACGACTGGAACTGGGACAAAATCCTTGATTGGGCCGGTCACGAAGCGGTTGACAGCATCCAACAGAATGGAATTACTCTCGGTCACGACGACGATAAGCTTTGGTGGACTCTCGAGGTGTCCGGGGCATTTTCTGTGAAGACGGCGAGGACCGCCGTCCAAGGTATAGGTCAGCCGCATCTTCCAATCGCGAACTATTGGCAGACCTGCATACCCAAGAATTGGTCCATCCTCATGCGGAGAGTCATCAGCAAAAAACTACCCACGGACGAGATCCTCAACACCATTGGGATCAGCCTTGCGTCAGCCTACAATTGTTGTCCTAACCGTCAGACGGAAATCATCGATCACATCTTTTGTCAGGGGACGCTGCCTGGCATCACTTGGAGGTTCCTGAATCAGCACTACAACGTAGCACTGGGCGGCGGACGCTTCCATGATCTGGCGGCCGCTTGGGGTTCCGCTTCCCATGGCCACCAGATCGTCGCAGCGGCTGCCACGTGGATGATCTGGAAGAACTGCAACAAGGCGAGATACGAAGGTCACCAATATTCAGCGGATCAACTAATATGGGAGGTCCTTCGCCAATATCGTAAACGGGGATCTCAATGCCCCACAGCCCACCAGCCTTTTGTTCTTTGACCCAACCTTAGCTCCTTTGGTTCTTACCCCTTTTTTTTTTCTTTTTGGTGGTATACTTATATAGGCATGGTATTTTGTGCCTGGTATACGTGGCTAGGCTTCGGGATTTTGAGCCTTTAGCCTGGATTAATAAAAGGAGGGGGTTCTTCTAAAAAAAAGATATATATATATATATATATATATATATATATATATTTATATTTATATATATTTATATATATATGTTAATTCGTAAAGCCTAGAAATTCCAGCAACCTTTTTGTGGGAGAGTTCTAGTAGAGTCCTCGACTTCGTGGAGCGTTTGCCGTTGATCTAGACGTCCATTTCATGCACCGTTTTTTATTAGAAGTGTATTGAGGTTAGATTTCTGAATATATAGTTTATTTTTTGGAATTTTGTTCTCGAATTTCTAGAGAATTATTTAAGTGTCGGTTGTCCAAAAATTGATGTGACGTACGATTTTCAAGATTTCGAGTGATCCCAAACTCCGATTCGTGATCCGTTTGATGTTTTGGAGAGCTGACACCGAGATCTACAACATATAATTTTTCCAGAAATTCAGAGTTTCATCTATTATTTTATTTTATTCATAGAAGTCAGATTTAGTCAATAATTCATCGATTTGGTCACGGTTAGCCATAATGGCGATAACTTTTGACCAAATCGTGATTTTGTCGCACGGTCGATTTCAGTGCACTTGTGGCACTGAAATCTACTATGTTGCACATTCAAAATTTTAAAGTCATAATGTTTGACTAGTTAGTCAACGATATGTATCGGTTTGCGTGCCACAGGTCCCGCATTTTGAACTGTGCCAAATATTTGTGTTTAGATTTTATTTCAGAATTAAATAGGTTAAAAGGGGATTTTAGATGATTTATTCTAGAATTAGAATATGATTAATTAGGTTTAACCTATTAGCCACTTTCTATAATTTTTGGAGTGGGAATCGTTGATCTAACTTATGGTTGTTTTTATGACGGGATAGATCGGGTTACGACGTCTTGAGTTGTGATTTCATCATCTATCGGAGGAGACAAGTATCACTATGACCTATGTTTCCTTTTTTTTCTACTGCTTGTATATTCGTGTTATCTTTTCACTATTACTCCCTTATGATTCAGGTTGTCATTATTCATGATTACTATTGTACACGAGAGTTAGAATCGTTAGGGTATACATACATGTTCATGTCTTACTCATTATTTTCATTGTTTACAGTTTATCGTATTGTTAATGTTTATCGTAGTGGACATGTATTGTGAGTGAGTCGGGCGAGAGAATACAACAAGTAAGCATGTTGTCAATGAATTGAATACAGACCCCCTATACATTGATTGTATAATATCAGTCTTGCACCACACGTAGGATTGGCGGATATCTCAAGCCGTCTACATGCCAAAGGTTGGTATTCTAAAATACACAGTACACGTGACTTAATCATTGTTGCTCTATTGTCTATTGTTCTTCTTTTGTCAAGTCTACCTTCTTATTTTTATCATGTCTTAGTGGTATTTCAAAGTCTACCTTCATTTTGTTATCGTGTCTCAAAGGTACTTCCTTATCATACATTGTCATGCCTATACTTATCTTCAATTAATTTTCTTTTATCGTTTCTTCATGCTTGTATAATATATTGTGTGATGTAGTATTATGGTGATCTTGCTTCAATCATGACTGGATAACTATTTTTCAGCTTTTGATGAAGAAATTTGTTTCGAGGTCTACGGTGAGTTTGTTGGCGACCCTGACATCACTGGTGTACCCAGTTCCAGCACTGATTTGAATTAGCATATTTCTTTCCTTATGGATTCACATTAGTTAGTAGTTATAGTTATAGAGTTTAGTTGTTTATTTTCTGCTATTCGGGTTTGTTCCCGAGACTTACTGAGTTGTAGTGGATAATTTAATATTTATAATATTGAGACTATTGGATATTTTGGTGATTATTGCTGGCTTAGTTGTGGATGATATATGTGCGTGTTGTGATTGTTGTGGACCATTATTATCATAAATAGCATACTACTGTCGATACTGCGGCTTAGGCTGGACTTGGCCACGAACTCGTATCCTATAATTGGGAGCGGGTCATGACAAGTTTTTATGGTGGCCCATGCAGGTCCAATTTCGTAAAAGACTACGAACTCGTGGTAGTACTTAAGTTAGTCATAAAGCCTACGAATAGAGTTGAAGTTAGGAGGTTATATCATCCACAAATAGGATTTCTATTCCTATGTATCTATTTTATCTCAGAATCTTATTGTCTCTTAATTGCATCTTCTTTGATTTCGTCCATGATTCCTTCGATATGTTTGTGTCTACCGTTCTAACCAAATCTATTCTTTCCTTTTAGTTCGCAATGGTTGAGACATGGTGTAATGTGATCCGTAAGGTTAAAGAAGGTAGCTGACCCATATATACCACAGAGCCTAAGAGACCCACACCCAAGGAAGTTGATTTTGAAGAGCCTATCATAGTTATAGTTGTTAGATATAGTGCATGCCTAATTGGCTGGTAATATGCTAGGTTGATTAAATATTATTAGTTAGTTTCCTTTATATTGCTAGTCATTATCTCTCCGTGATTTAGCTTAAGATTATTGTTAGATTGCTTGTAGGATTTATATATTTATATTATGCTATTAGAGACGTTTGATTTTTTAGGACAAAAATCTTTTAATGGGGGTAGTTTGTAGCATTTGGTTTCCTATAATTTATTTTTTATTTGGATAATATTTTGTTAGATCAATATTTTCATTTTAGATCATAATACTATGTACCTAGGCCTATAGGTACAATATTTTAACATTAGACCATATATGGGCATTAGGGTCCCGAGATAGCCCTAAATATTTTATTTTACTATTTTAGAATTTTTTGGAATGTTTAGGAATTTTTGGATAATTAAAACATATATAAATTATTTTTCCATAGGTTTTTGGGATTTATCGTGGAGTCACACGAAGTGACTTTGAGACCAAACATTTTATCTAGGCTCTAGACACCAAGAAATAGTTTCTAGAATTTTCTAAAATTTTTTTGGAATTTTTTGGGATTTATTTGGAGTTATTTGGAGTTAAAATGAATTTTTAATAATTTTTTGTAATTAAATTAACTAATTACACAGTCAACAGCCCAGTCAGCCTGGCCAGTCAACCAGGGTAGCCTGCATGTCAGCCACTAACAACCAAACTGTGGGGCCCTGTTGTCAGTCTAATGGACAGCTGGGTACAAACTATTCTGAGTTCGAGCCGGACTCGGATAGCCAAGCCGAGCCGGCTGTACCACATGTCACTCCCGTTTCCCGTTATACGTATTTTCAGTATACGTGTACGGATTTCCGGCCAATATTTTGACTTGTCTAGCCTGATTTGACCTATTTTGGCTTGACTTGGTTTACCTTGGTTCGTTTTGGCTTGGCTTGGTTTGGTTTATTTTGGTTCATCATGAGAGAGGGGCATTGATATATAAGTCAATTCCACTCTCTTTCCTCCATTTATTTCTCATAACTTCTCCATCTTCTTCATTTACTCTCACCACCTACACCTAAGAGCTCTAGACAAGTGCAATGTGCTTCATGATGAATCTTTGATTTTATTGTTCCATTGTCTTCCTCTCCTAGTTCTAAGCCTCTTTAGAACTTGTCATTTTTTGTTTTGATGGATAGATTTTTGTAGATCTATGTTTTGATCTTTCTCATAATTTTCTTGGTTTTGATCTATAAAAACTTGATATTTTCGAAAACTATTTGTTCCATGTTGTAGGAAATTTCATTCTACCCGATTTTGACCTTTGAAAAGTTGGATTTGGACTTGTTTTGACCAAGTTATGGACTTTTGAAGGCATGGGTTCAAACCATAAATTTTCTTGCTGATTGGAGAAGACAGTGAGCAGTGTGCGCAAGCTTTTTAGCTTGTGCCACTGTGTTGTGCGAGCTCTTTAGCTCTGGCGCAACCCGGGGAGCCCAGTGCTCTTTAGCTTGGCACAACCCAGCCTCGCTCAGCCTGGCGCAACCTAGCCTCGCCCAGCCCCTTGGGCCTTGGCGCAACTCAGCTAGGCGCAGTTTGACCTGTGCTCTGGTGCAACCTAGCCTTGCGCAGTCTAGTGCCTGGCGCAACCTGAATTGACCCGACTTGTTCTGGCGCAACCCAGCCTGTCTTGATCCGACTTGCCTTGGTGCAACTCATTGCCCTGGCGCAACTTGACCCGACCTTGTGCATTCTAGTGCCTAGCACCCCAGTGCCTAGGCGCAACCTGTAGCCTTGGCACCCCTAGTGCATGGCGCAACCTATTACCCTGGTGCAACTTGCCTAATTCCACTTGTTGGCCGTGGTACCCCTTGCCCCTTGCATGATCTGTCATTTAATTATTTGTTTTATGTTAATTGCTTATCCTTTGTACTTGACCTAACTTGCGACTACCCGATTTGATGATTGTGAATTCTTAAGCTTGACTTGTCTTAATCTAAAGCATGATCACGACATGATCATACGAACACGACAAGACAATATTATATGATAATTCCCCGATAGTGCCCCATCGTAGTGCACTCTATACAAGCAACCTGATATGATAACTCTTGATAGTGGCCCGTCGAGGCGTACTCCAGACAAGTAATCTTGACGAGTAACCGGTAACCCTTGCCTGGACACCGTGGATCCCTG
Source organism: Iris pallida (assembly GCA_029216955.1). Taxonomy (NCBI): domain Eukaryota; kingdom Viridiplantae; phylum Streptophyta; class Magnoliopsida; order Asparagales; family Iridaceae; genus Iris; species Iris pallida. Next base: position 14,659,072 of record JANAVB010029215.1, on the reverse strand, counting down.
GTTACCACGGTCTGGGATTCATACTGAATCTGACTAGGATAATGACTAGATTGATCAAGTAGTCCATGAAGAGATTTTCCAACTACAGGAAGTCCCGTTATCTGGGCACTTTAATTGGACTTATAGACTGCCGTCGAGTAGGGCACATTTCCAGCACACTGTCATGTGTTGCACCTTTAAGTCACCTAATCCAACTATCTCAATTTGTGACCTGATAACCTGGATTAAGACTGCAGGGCTTGTGGCTGTTGGAACATCTCGATGCATCTTGTTAATAACTAGGCTTGTGATAACCTTAGTTAGTTAAAGTATCAAGCCGTACTCTTTGCTTGGCCGTGAATAATGGATGGAGTCCTATCTTGTCTAGTCTTGCCTAGATCCAGTACATGGCTATCTTAGGACATGCTTGTTTATGCTTTACTTTATTGATAATTGGTTAGAAACTAAGTTCTGTTCAGGTGAAGGGTTACAACCCCGACCCTTGTTTGGTCTACGGGTTGTAACTTGGTTACTGGAATGGTCCTTTAGTTATCTTATCATTTATCACCCTGTTTTCTCTAACTCAAGTCTCTTGTTATCCTTTATGTATTATATGCTAATATGCTGGTTTTAGTTCTTAAGTGAAGCCTCCCTTGTGGCACTTGCTCTTTCTGGGGTCTGATCCAGCTAGTTTTGTATGGCCAGATTTCGGAGTTGCTCCCGAGGATGTCCCTGCCTTCTAGCCAGATGGTGAACACTAGGCGCAACCCTGGCAACGAGTGGGTTTTATTTTGCTGTCCCACTCTAATTGTAAAATTATTCTTTTGAGGCGTTTATCCGCCGAGCAAGTATTAGCTCGTATTGAATTTACATTCATGTCTGCCTAAGGGCTGTAACATGATTGACAAATCCTAGGGTTGATCATGTATGACTTAAACTCTTGCTAGTCTTCGCATTTTGTATGACTAGCTTCATGATCATCAAAATATGTAATGTTTGGGATGCCTTACTTTGTATGTATGATGATCTACCATCTTGTTACATTTTCTTGCTTGCTTGAGATGGAGACACGAGGCTTGTTCTTGACCCTAAGAGACTAATGGCTTGTAGTAAAGCCTGATGCATCTAGACAGTCATGACCGTATTGCGAGGTGGGATTCACTTTAATGTACGTAGCTGGCTGTGTCTGTCCCCCGCTCTCCAATATTCTGGTTCTGGGGCATGACACGGTTTAATTGGTGGCCCATACAGGTCTTGTAAATCAACATGTGTGAGGGTTTCACTGAATAGATGTCTTAATCAGCGCTCGCCCTTGATCTCTACTCATTTCTTCTAATCTTTTCAAAATCTTGACCTGATCACATGTTTATATCCTCGATCTATCATGGTCCTTCCTTATCGTTCCCCATGTCGTATCTTCAGCGGCATTGTTCCTGATCCTACCGATCAGCAAGGCGGAGCACCTCCAGTGGGCCAGCAGCAACCTGGAGACCAAGCCCAGCACTCTGGAGTGGCCTTCCGAGTCATGCATTCCGGGGATCCAGAGCCCCCAGCTCAGCCAGTCCAGTCTGTAGAGCCTGATAATAGAACCCTGGTGGGTCTCATCAGGGAATTGCTTGCATCTCAAGATCGTCGGGACGAAGCCCTACACCAGACAGTACAAGATGCCATGGGCAGAGTTGGTTACCAAGGGAACAACACGGCTAACAGCTTCAAGCGTCTGAACCCTTCCTTCTTTGATGACAGTGAAGATGCTATTGCTGCTGATGCATGGCTTTAGGACACAGAGGTTATCCTGGAAGCAGCTAGGATTCCTAAGGATGAGAAGGTAGCCGTTGTGCACCTATAATTATTGGACTTAGCCCGCACCTAATGGGCGATGCTAGCAGTGGGTTTGGCGACGCCTGTCTCATGGGCGGTATTTAGCAACAAGTTCCAGACCAAGTACTTCGACGCGGTAGCTCGGTATGATTTGCAGACGAGATTCACTAATCTCAAGCAGATGGAAAGGACAGTCGATGGATATACGGTCGAGTTTTCTAGACTCAGTCGGTTTGCTCCTACCTTGGTGGCAACCGAATTGGATCAAGCCCAACGATTCCAGCAGGGGCTCCACCTAGAGATTATCATATCAGTGGAGAAGTTTGAGCACCAGACATTTGATGCCGTCTTACGAGCAGCGAAGAGGCAAGAGTATACTTCGCAGAGGATTGTAGATAGAAGTGGAGGACAGAAGAGGTCTCATGGGCAGATGTCCCAGTCTTTAGCACCAGCCCTGGCAACTAGGGCTTTGACTATTGGAGCTCCTAAGAGGGCGATCACAGTTTCGTCGGTTCAGCACTCGACGCCGGCGTATCCTCAGCAGCAGAAGCAGAAGCAGTCTTCCGCAATGGCTGCACTCATTATGGGAAGCCAGGGCATGTAGTATCAGAGTATCGCAGAGCATAGGGATTATGCTAGGCTTGTAGGGCACAGGATCACAAGATAGGGTCCTGTCCGAATACAGCTAGTTCGTTGTCATCAAACCTAACCAGTCTATCGGTTAGGGGTCCAGCACTAGTGCAGTAGCAGTACCAGCCTTCGAGGCTATTGCCGCCTCAGGCTCAGCAGTATGCCCAAGCTCAGATTCAGAACAGACAGAGAGGTCACCAGCAGAGGGGACCAACACCAAGAGGACAAGGTCAAGCGATGGCTCTGACCGTTGCAGAAGAATTGGCATCAGGTGAGGTAGTGGCAGGTACCATTCTTGTCAACTCTTTTCCAGCATCAATATTATTTGATTCGGGTGCATCGCATTCCTTTATGTCTGCACGATTTACAACACTGATAGGACTTGAGCCCGAGTCATGATCAGTAAGGCTTAATATACTTACTGGTAACGGTCTTGTAGGGGTAGATAGAGTCTATTTTTCGTGTCGAATCGTAGTTAGCGGTAGAGAGTTTCCTGCTAGGTTGATAGAATTCCCGATGGCCGATTATGATGTGGTCCTAGGAATGGATTGGTTGAAGGATCAATACGCAAGAATAGATTGCCATATTGGCAGGATTATTTTTGGTATTCCAGGCGAACCAGAGTTTTTATTTTCTAAAGGCGAAGTAGAACCTTCTCCGCCAGTAGTGCGGATGGTAGTAGCAGAAGCAGTTCAATTTTCCAGAGTAGTAAAAGAGTTTCCTGATGTGTTTCCCGAAGAGCTTCCAGGTATGCCACCGGAGAGAGAGAGATAGAGTTCACTATCGACTTGATTCCAGGGACGACACCAGTGTCAGAGAGAGTCTACAGAATGGCACCATCAGAGTTGGAGATCCTGTACAAGATGATTGAAGAACTAAGAACCAAGGGATTCATTCCTGCTAGTGGATCACCTTAGGGAGCCACGATGCTTCTGGTGAAAAAGAAGGATGGTACGTCAAGATTTTGTGTTGATTATCATACGTTGAATTCTATAACAATCAAGAACATATATCCCCTACCAAGGATAGATGATTTATTTGATCAACTCAGTGAGGTAGTAGTATTCTCGAAGATTGACTTACGGTCAGGGTACCATCAGATCAGAGTCAGAGATCAAGACATCCCGAAGACAGCATTCAGATCTAGATATGGACTGTTTTACTTAACAAAATACCTGGAAATTGGCTTTTGAAAATAAAACGAGAAAAAAGTACAAATAGTACAAATTGTTCTGGGAAGTATTGCTATGGAAGTCTGATCTGAAGGCGATCACTTTGTTCCTTGGACCATACGATGATGATGAAGATCACTGCTAGAAGATGAACAACCGGAAGAACTAAGTCACCAGAAAGGTATCGACACACTTGGGCACTGATGGCGAGGTCGAATGCTTTCCTGCTTTGCTTCACTCTGTTCTGAAAGAAAGGTTGAAGAAAAATGCTCTGGAGAATCAAAATCTCTGAGTTCTGATCTCTATGTATATCCCCCTGTCTCTCTCTCCGTCCCTTTACATGAGAAAAATAAGTCTATTTATAGACTTGGCTTTTTGTGCGTAAAACTCAGCAAAAGTTCTATCTTTACGCTAATAACTGCCACCCATGACTGAAGTCATCCTCTACATACATTGACACGTGTTCCATTATTTCAATAAGAATAGGATGCACGTACACACGTTCTTCGAGATGTGTGGCATGAAAACCACGTAGGCAAACCACATTCCAAATTAGTCAGAAAGGATAGGGCGTAAAAACAACCCAAATATACCCTGAGCGTAAAGTAGTAGACTAGGCGTAAAATAGCCCTAAAATGGACATCCCGCGTAAAGTGGTTGATAAAACAACCTTGAGCGTAAAGGTAGCCCAAATAAACTTTATGCACAAGTCAACTTAGAGCGTAAAAAGCTCATATAGTATTCATGCGTAAAAGAAGCCATCTTGTGAGCGTAAAATAGCTCAGTCCACATTCTAAACGACAAATATTGATTTCTGTGTAAAACAAATCCCTTCGAATCCTGTGTTATACGCCGTAGTAAATCTTTATGTCAGATCCATTATTACTTTGCATTAAATGCATGATTTGACAATTTGTCTTTGGCGTAAAATAATTGGCCTGTCCCTGGCGTAAAGTGGTAGGTGTGTCCCTGGCGTAAAACAATTGACCTGTCCCTGGCATAAAGTAGCTTGTTTTGAGTGGAAAGCTCTTATCCCTTTGACTCAATCTATAAAATATTTTTTTACGCTCCTACAAGACCCCCTTCAAAGTTTTCAAATATATTTTTTTAAAAATTTGAAATACTTTGAACAGAAGCGTAAAATTCGGGTTTTGACTAGTCAGCGTAAAGTTTGGGATATCCAGCGGTCATTCACGTAAAAATAGGGAATTTGAACCGATTCAAAATCCCTATAAATAGGGTTTTTCGAATTCGATAAAGGCTTTACTTGTCTCTTTGCAATCTCAAATCTCTTTGCTCTCTTTGCAAGGGGAAGAAACCAGCCATCGATTCTTCATCGGCCGACCGTGCACAAACTTCCGTTCGGTCATCGACACCACTCCGACAGCCCAATCCCGCCGTAGCTCCACCTATGATGGGTAAAACCCTATTTTTTCGGCTGGAACACTCGTCGGAGAAGAAAACAACCCAAACTTTCAGATTTTACGCCCACGTCATTCGTGTTAGCGTAGAAACTGAAATAACAAAATACGCCCACGTTATACGTGTCAGTGTAAAAAGTTAAGAAATACGCCCACGTTATACATGTCAGCGTAAAAAGTTAAGAAATACGCCCACGTTATACGTGTCAGCGTAAAATTCGAATTACGCTCATGTCTATTCATGCCAGCGTAAAATTTAAAAAATACGCCCATGTTATACGTGTCAGCGTAAAATTTGAATTACGCTCATGTCTACTCATACCAGCGTAAAATTTTCAAATACGCCCACATCAGCATGTGCTAGCGTAAAAAATAAAATTTTTTGTAAAACAAAGACTTTTTTCACACTTAAAATTTTTTTAATCAATTTTATTTAGCGTAAAAGTCAATGTCTTTACTTCAAATTAGATTTTTCACTAACTTGATCTTTTATTTTCCTCTTGTCAGTGGATTTGCAAGCTCATCCTCTTGAAGAAGTTTTTGGCTCATCAGCAGGCATGGTGGGCTCGAACTATCTGGAGGATTTATCTCATGTCCAATTTCCTCAATCGAACCCCGAATACCCTGCAGCGAGAGCACAGCTGATATATGCTCAAGAAGATAGGATGCTGTTATCCATGATCGACGGGGAAGTACTGGTGTCACTGGATAATCAACAATTCCTGAAGCCGGCTTTCTTATTTGGAGATGCAATAGATTACAAATCACAGACTCATCCCAAAAAGGAGGCTTGGGTATTTAGATCTGGAGAAAGGGTGATGTATCTCCCTGACATGGACAGGGATTACCCTCTATCTGCTTTCGCCCATGCTAGCCATCACCGTCAAATGTTGTGGAATTTGACTCCCAATAGCTATGGTAGACCGGGCAGGATCATCTTCATAAGAGAGAGAGCAAATGACATGGGTTACCACATTAGCACTCCCTGCGGTGGTGTCATTCCATTTTCTGGTCTAATGCCCGGATTTACACCGAGTGAGGACTCATCTCTCATCCAGCCGGTACAGATTCCTATGTTCATAAATAAATTCCTAAGGGAAGGAGTCTTATACCCTCAGACCAATCCTAGGCTGACAGGGTGGTTAACCCCTTATAGTAGTAACTGGATTCAAATCAGTAATTGGGTCATGAAGAACTTTAAAACAGAATTAGATGATATTGGTCTGTATGAAGCGGTGGCCTCCACCAGTTATGGTATTCCACCGAACAGCAACCTGTTCCTGGCTTTACTGGAATTGTATATGAGTTCAACATGAACTTTTGCAACTCCACACGGCGAAATGGGTCTTGCTCTGCATGAGATGCAGTTCATCTCGAAGCTGCCGATGGGCGATTTCCCTTATGAAGAATACATTCCTTCGAATCGGGAACTAGCAGAAGTTCGAGAGAAAAACCCTGAATTGGTGCAAGTCTATGAAGAACTTATGTGCCATTATCTGATCTGCACCAGTATGTATGAAACTGGGTCACATCTGGCATACATAACCAAATGGACAACCTATCTATTTTACCATGAAAATAGAGTGTCCAAGACTGAGAAGAGTAGGTTTCGAGAAGACAAAACTCAAACCATTAAACCTTGCTCAATAATTCTTGCAGATGTAATCCAAGAGTTGATGGCCTTACAGAAAGCTCGCGACCAATATTTGTCTACCAAAATCGGAGACATCCCTGCGGGGACCGAGGCTTTAAGCTACCTAAGGCAAGGTAGTCAGAAGATGTCAAAGAAGGCTTTGTTGGCAGGCTTTCTATCCTTATGGCTACGAAGATGGATCGTGCCAGGGATCAGTACCGTGGACAGGATTCACCGCAACATGTTGTGGCCGGCGGTATGTTTAGTTTTCAAAAACAGAATCAACCTGCTGTCGGTAATGGTATGCCGAATAAATGCAGGTCTACGAATTTTCGGTGAAGAGCTGATCAATAATGCTCCTCCTCATCGAGACAATTTTCTAAGGGTGAAGCTACCATACACCTATCTGATGGGTTGGTTACTACACCACAATTGCAATTTGCTGCCACCGGGTCCGAAGGATGAAGCGAGAATTTTTCTCCAAAAATTTAGCAAATCCACATGGAAAGGTACAACGATGGCAGACACTCGAGCATCATTAAATTACTCTCACAGCTGGAATTTCTTCTGCACAAGGCCACCAGTTCCAGCCGACTGCCTTGGCGTGCAATTTGAAGATAGGGTAGATAAATTTTTGTTGCCAAGATCTGTCTTCCGGTGGCTGGTGTACATCAGACCCTCCCATCTGATGTACAGGAATGAAGATAACTGCACATTTGAACCTTATCTACCAAGTAGGTTTGCTCGCCAGTTTGGATATGACCAACTTCACGTTGGCAATCCTTCCACCAGCTTTTATCATTATGGAAAGCTGATTGACGGTGTACGAGGATGGAGATACTTCAGCACTGCATGTACTGGTGCTATATTCAATATATCTACAGCCACTAGTACAACTGAGCTACGTATACTTTACTCGTATGCTCATTTTTATTCATCCATTCGCTCCTTCGAAAATGGTTATAGTATGCAAGGAAGTCTTCGGTGGGCTCAGGAGGGAAATGTTGAAGAACCTATCAGAATAACTCCTGACGTACCAGACAATATTACTGCTATAGATGAATTTTTGGCAGTAATTCCTAGAGGAGCTGGGGAGATAGCCGCTGGACCAATAGTTATTGGAAAGACTCGCAAACGAAAGCAAACTACAACTACCACTCTTCCAGTGAAGTCTCCTGAGAAGAAGAAGAAGACTACCACTAAAGGGCCTTCCAAATCTAGAGTCTTTACTCCAGAAGATGACATCCCGGTCGAAGAGGATCAACTTGCTCCCTCTTCAGTCCATCTGGGAGAAGGGTCTTCAGCACCTCGACCAGCAGCAACATCAAAAGTTGTCAAACTTTTGTCTCCTGTACGCCATAGCTCCTCACTCCATTTGTCTTTGCCATAAAAGGCACAAGTTACAGAGGATGATACTGTCGTACACATTACTAATCGAGACCATATTCCATCAGACGAGCCGGTTCTCGACTTTGACGATGATGACTGGGATGGTGATTATGATTCATACCTTGAACGAAATGCATATACTCCAGGTACTACGCAAAACCTATATAGAATTATGCATCATGATTTTGTATATTAACTTGTTTTGTTCATTTTCTAGATATCATCACTGTACCGAAACCTGTGGCTCCTCCTTCTCCAGAAGATATCCATGAGAAAAATAAGGAATCTGATGAAGAGGCTTCTTCTTCAGACGACATAGAAGTAATTCAACCAGGAGATGAACAACAAGAAGTACGTGAAGAGTTTGAAGCAGAGGTTGAAGTAGAGGTTGAGGTAGAGGCTGAAGTAGAGGCTCAGCCCGAATCATCTTCTCATATTGATAACTGAGAAGAAGAACAAGCTGCAGAAAAATCGACTGCAGACCATGAAACAGCTGTTGAAGGAAGAACTGGTCTCAATGAAGAACTTGAAGTGCCTCGAGAGCCTGAACAGCCAGAAGCCAAAGAAGGTGATGAAGGTATAATTAAATTACCAACTGAAACTGAGAATGTTGTGATAGCACCCTCTGCTATCACTACCGATCCTGTAGAAGTTTTGGAAAAAAGTATGCCTGAACTTGAATCAGCTACCATCACCGTCATTCCACCCGCACCTATCACCACCACCGAAACTCTAGTAGTTTCAGCTCCAGAAACGGCTGGAGTAACAAATAGTGAAGACATTGTTCCCAAAGCTGCTGGGAATCAGTTGACTATGGTAGCAGTAACAACAACGGCTTTATCTCAGCCTGCTATCAGAACAACTGTATCTGCAAGTGTTGAAGAAACAATCCCTGAAGCTCTTAGGGATCAACTGGCTGTGACAATAGCAACAACACCGGCTTCATCTCAATCTGCTGTTACACCAACAGCATCTGTTCCTAGTCTCCAGAGAAGAGACTTAGTAGATATTGCTGCAACGCCAAGTTCAAGCATAGAGATGAATCTCCTAGTTGAGATTTATACTGACACTTTTTATAAAACTTTGGCGACCTTAATCAAGATGGTCCTGAATAAGGGCCTTAATTATGAGAGCTTGAAGACGTCAATGGCTCTTATAATCAGAAACATTGCTATGTTTAATGATACGGAAAGAGCAGCAGTATTAGAGAAAATTGTGGAAGATCTTGAACAGCCTATCAGAGAGTATCTTAAGCTGTCAAGCGAGACTGTTGAAAGTCGCATACAAGAAGAATATGACGCCTTAACGGCTGATTATCTTGAACGGGAGACAAGTTATAATGAAGCTCTCCATGATTATAGTATAAAGGTTGCCAAAGAGAAAGCCTTTTTAGCTGGAATACGGCCCGAGCTGGATTGTCATAGAGCATCTTATGACACCTTAAATCAAGAGATTCAGCAGCAGAATGATAAAATCCAAGAAGTTGAGGCTGAATTGGCTCGCTCAAAGGCAGAGAGGGAACAGATGATCGCTTCTCGGAATCAGCACCTTGCTCAGGGTTCTATTTTAGAAGAACAGGCCTACGGAGCTGAATCGACTATCAAGACCCTTGATGAAGCCAAATATAATCTGATAATCAGCTTCGCTGGACTTTCTAATCTTTGTACTATCGAAGCTCGGCATGTTGAAGCGACCAAAAAGGTATTGAGCTCCCGTGATAGGCGTCTGGCCGAACTCAAAAAGTTGCTGAAAGATATATCTACTCCGCCGTAGGCAAATAAGGAGCTTTTGTAATCTTTTATCTTATCCAAGAAATGAATAAAATATTTGTTTTGTGATCCTATCATTTATTTTGCAATTAAATAATAGGCATGAGATAGAAAATACTTATCAGAGGTAATATGGACATGATAAGTCTTCGAAACTCAATCAATTGTATCTATCCAGAGGTAATATGGACATGATAGATAATAAAATCTTATTTCCTATTTTTAGAGTATACGATACTATCAGAGGTAATATGGACATGATAGATCGTAACAATTCAAAAAAATAGATTAATATCTATTCAGAGGCCAAATGGACATGGTAGATAGGAAGTACAAGCAGATTTAATATTTATTCAGAGGTCATGAGGACGTGATAAACAACAAATCCAATTTTTTTAATCAACTGATAAGATAGAAGATTAAAATTTCCCTCTAAGGAGGCAAGTAATCAGCTTAACCAAACATTGGTAGCTGGGGAACAAGAAGACAGATGTCATAGAGGATATATGCAAATATCAATGAATGAATGAATGAACCAACGTATCTTTCGGGAAAAGAGAAGGTTAATTAAATTCCACAATTAAATGGATGAATCTGATGTAGTGAATGGACAGGTCTTTTCAGGAATGAAAAGTTGTTTTCAATTTTAAAGACTAGTTCATTAATAGATCTCTCCTATAAATAGGTGAGAACTCTTTGTAACAATTTATTCTTATTTCCACTCCTCTATCGGAAATGTCTTCCAAGGACGTGCAGCAAAAGAATGAAGTCTCCATGATAGTTGAGGACGTCATCGAGACGCGTCCCGTTGAGACAATTGTGTCAGACCCAACCAAAATAGGCAAAAGCTCTTCTACGCCCAAGCCACCACACGACATCCTTGCTTTCTTAGTAGAGCCAGGGAAAACTTCTGAAGAAGAAGCACTGAGGATGGTTGCCTGCAAGTTTTTTATGAAATCAGGCAACGATGCCTTTGATGCATTGGCTGACTATGTATTCAATAAGGAAGGCAGTGGTCCTCGTCCTTAATCCTTTGTTCTGAACGAAAATAATAATAAAAGTAAATTTTATTTTTATTCTGTTTTCCTTTTTATACATAGTACTTCTTAAGAAATTTGCCATTGATCGGCATCATGAGTAGATCTCTATTGGGCTTGGATAACCGATAGGCGCCATTAGAAAACCCGATTTCAATTACATAAGGACCTTTCCATTTTGCTTGGAATTTTCTTTTGCTTTTATGAGTCATCACCATCGGTCTTCGAACAGCTAATACCAGCTCGCCAACCTTGAATACCCTCTCTTTAACTTTACGATTGAAAGTTCGAGATATACGGGCTTGATATAGCTCAATATGTTGTTGTGCTTGAAGACGCATCTTGTCCAATCCTTCAAGTTCTTGGAGTCGTAAGCAATCATTATTCTCTATAGTTAGCTCATTAGCATTGGCTATTCGAAGAGATGGAATCTGGATTTCCAATGGAAGGACAGCCTCACATCCATAAACCAGTAAAAATGGTGTAAAACCAGTAGAAGTCCGGACTATTGTTCGATAAGCCCATAAACATTCTCCAAGTTTCTCATTCCAATCACGTTTATTAGAAGAGACAAACTTTTTGAGAAGTTTGATGATCGTCTTATTAAAAGCTTCGGCTAAACCATTAGCAGCTGGATTATAAGCCGTAGAAGCCAGATTTTGAATTCGATTCTTATCACAGAACCGATAAAATGTCTGACTAGCAAATTATGGTCCATTGTCATGAATTATTCGTCGAAGAATCCCGAAGTGATAAATGACAAGATGTTTGATGAAGCTGATCACATTAGATGTTTTCACTTCAGCAAGAGGAATTGCTTCTGTCCACTTAGAAAAGTAATCGGTTATAGCTAATATAAACCGATATCCTTTAACAGAAGGAGGGTTAATCGGACCAATGATGTACATACCCCAAGCTTCGAAGGGCCAAGAGGCTGCTGTAGGATGTAGAAATTCAGACGGTTGATGAATAAAATCAGCATGAATCTGACATGCTTTACACCTTCTGGCATAGACTACAGCATCTGCTATCATAGAAGGCCAATAATACCCCATTCTTCGAATACGGTCTTATAATTTCGGACCCGGTTGATGAGCACCACAAACACCATCATGAGCTTTTCGAAGTGTTTGTTTTGCTTCACTTTCTGAGAGACAATGCAGCAAGAGTCCATCATATGAACGACGATATAACATATGTAAAGATGAATTATAATAGAATCGAAGTGATTGTCTCTTAATCGATGCAGCTTCTTTTGGATCTTTAGGTAAAATCCCATGAACCGCATAATCAATGAATGGACTTCTCCAATCCTTATGTTAGAAACTTGACTCTGTAGTATAACTCTGTTCAATATACAGATTATTCTTGAGACAGAATAAGTTTCGGTCCAACAAAGTAATTGTATTTTGTCTTCGAATTGGAACAGCCAAGTCTGCAGCTAAGCTAGCAAGAGCATCAGCCTCCAAATTTTGAGAACGCGGTACAAACTCGATGAAGAATCCTTTGAATGAAAGGACCAATTCGATTGCCACTTGATGATAAGGGATGAGGTCAGGATTTCTGAATTCATATGTCCCTCTGACCTGGTTAACAATCAGTTGAGAATCTCCATAAGCTTCTAGGAACTCAATATCCAATTGTTCTGCTACATTGTTGGAGCATGGCTCATTAAGAGAATAGGTACGGTATACGACCATTTTATCAGGAGAAACCAAGACGATTCCTACCCCAGAGACAATATTGCCTTTAGGTCCTACCCGTGATGCTCCATCAAAATATAATTGCCATATGTCATCCTTCAAAGTCATGTTACAATCTACGACTTCATCATGAATGTCCTCATATAACTTCGATGTTTCAGGTATAAGGTGATCAGCTAAGAAATCAGCTAATGCTTGACCCTTTACTAATTTTTGAGGTACATAGACCATGTCATAAGGAGTAAGCAACATCGCCCAGGTAGCTAACCTGGAGTTAAGAATGCTTGGTTTTCTCATCAATACCCGAATGAAATTTATTCTGGAGATGACATGAATAGTTTGTCCTGTCACATAATGTTTTGTCTTTTGTATAGCAAAAACTAAGACCAGACATTCTTTTTCTACAGGAGTATACCTGTGTTTAGCTCCGACCATCATTCAGCTAAGATAATAAATTGCTTGTTCATGACCCATATCACTTTTTTGTGCAAGAAGAGCACCAAGTGAATGATCTAAAGCTCGAACATATAGTAAAAATGGTCTTCCTACCACTGGAGGTACCAGAACAGGTGAATTTCTAAGGTATTGCTTAATGTCATTGAAGACTTTCTGACACGCTTCATCCCAGACAAATGATACACCTTTCTTTAATAGACGGAAGAAAGGTTGACATCTCCCAGAGTGATTAGATATAAATCTCCTGATATAAGCAATGCGACCCTGAAAGCCACGGAGTTCTTTCAAATTACGAGGAGAAAGCATTTCAAGAATTGCTTTAACCTTATCAGGATCAACATGGATACCCTTAGAAGTAATGACAAATCCTAAAAACTTGCCACTGGAAACCTCTAAGAAAGACTTAGTAGGGTTCATTTTCAATTGATGTTGACGCATCAATTCAAATACTATTTTTAAGTCTTGAATGTGATTATCCTTTGATCGACTCTTAACAGCAATGTCATCTACGTAACATTCAACTGTCTTTCGTAGATATTCTTGAAAGATGTTGCTCATAGCCCGTTGATACGTGGCACCTGTATTTTTAAGACCAAAAGGCATAACCGTATAGCAGTAAACCCCAAGGGGTGTTCGAAAAGCAGTATGCTTCTCATCTTCTGGATGCATCTTGATCTGATTGTATCCTGAGAATCCGTCCATGAAAGTCATGTGTTGAAAACCGCATGTATTATCTATCATGACATCAGTAATATGAAGTGGGCATTCGTCCTTTGGACAAGCCGTATTAAGATCTCGGTAGTCTATACAAACTCAGACTTTTTCGTTCTTCTTCATAAAAGGAATAATATTGGCAACCCAATCTGAGTGTAGCTCTTCCCGAACAAAGCCACATGTAATCAACTTTTTGACTTCTGCTTCAATTGATCTATCATATCTGGTCTAAAGTGCCGTTGCTGTTGTTTTACAGGCTTAGCATTAGGAAGAATATTGAGTTTATGAGTAGCAACTTTAAGATCTAGACCTGGCATATCCTCATAACTCTATGCAAAAATATTAATATATTCTTTGATCGGTTTTACTGATGAATATTAGTTTGAGTGTAGTTCCATCTCCAACATCGATCTGGACAATCTCATCCTCTGTAGGTGGCTGTCGCTGTTCAAAATGAAGTTCCTATTGAGTGTCCATCTGTTGAGCCCAAGGATCATTCTCAAATGGTTCAGATCTACCATCAATTTGGACCATGTTGACTGAAAATATTTGCTCAGATTCATCATAATAACCTCCTCTAACATATGAGGAACGAGACATATCAGATTCGATGAATTGGATTTCTTCTGAATCTGATGATTGCGAAGAGATAGAGGAGAATTCTTCTAGTATATCGTCACTAAACATGTAGGACGGATCATATCCCAACCCATGACGAGTTTTCTGGTAAAAGGATCACCATATAATGGTAATCATCTACCCTTGCCTTGATTGAGACCTTGCATAGTCTTTAAATCATATCCCATATTTTGGATAATCTTGATAGATTGTTGACTATATTTGTCAATTCGGATTCTTCCTTTATCTTTATCTCTCAGATCATCTGGCTGAGCAACAGGGATATTTCTAGCCATGCCAAACACAATTTGGTGCTTGTTTTTTTTATCAGACGGAATCACAAAATAAGATTTTTCGTGACGTCTATAAGTTACACAAGCTTGCGATGAAGCAACTACAGAAAGAAGATAGGGAGAAGATGTTAAGAACTTTTAAGCATAAGGTCCAACATCGACATGAGGAGGAAAATAATTTTCCTTATAGTCAATGTATAAAGTTTTTTCTGTGTCTATTTGTCTTTATATTGATGACTTTGATCATCAAAAGATAAAATCATTCTTTCAATAAATTTGACAGCCATATACTCAAAAAGGAAATCTTCATTGATATAAAAAAGTACAGAATGATCAATATTTACATCATTTACAATTTGACTGCTATGCTTTGGATTAATCACTAATGGACCATCATCCGTCTTCTGCATAGATTTGCCAAGATTGACAATCAATAGTGGTTCTGGATCATTCGTACAAGAAGTACGCCCTTTGACATTGATCATAAAATGTTGAACTTGGCTCTTAGCAGGAACATTCACTGATTCCTCAAATGAAGCTTGAGTTCTTCCTTTGACCTTGATCATCAAAGGTTGATTGTTGATAGGTTGGGATTGTATTCGTCCCTTGACTATGATCTTCAAAGGTTGCTCTTCTGGTGGATCTTCATTAATAAATTGATCTTCGGTAGATGATTGATCTTCAGCTATGTCTGATATCTCTTTCACATGCTCTTGTTTGTAAAGCCTTGAATCAGAAAAATAGGCTTCAACACCCTTGAAAGGATTGATATCAGCAAACTCAGTCTTCACAACCCCTTGAGAATCCACGTACTTGAAACATTGATGGAGAGTTGAAGGCACGATGTTATGCTCATGTATCCACGGTCTCCCAAGAAGGATATTGTAGGATACGTCTAAGTTGATAACATAGAAGGTTACCATAGTTCGAAGATCACCAATCTGAATCTTCAGACGAATCTTCCCGAGTGGTTTACTCTTGCCAGAGTTGAAACCAACTATCGTGGTACTAGTGTAAGTTAAATCACTAGTAGAAGTCCTCAGTGGTCTTTGCATACTCTGAAGAATTATGCTAATTGAGGACCCAGGATCAATGTAAATCCTGTCAATTTTAGTGGATCCGATATACCCAGTGTAACACAGAGGCCTGTCGTGCTTGTTATGCTTCAACAGCATATCTTCTTGTGTAAAGGTGATGTTGGAAATTGCTTCCATCACACTATGACATTGTGGACATGATATGGGTGTATTATCAGGACTCTTGAGTTGAGCCAAGCATGAGTCTGCTTGAAGCAAAGCTTCACTCAAAGTCTTCCTGCTTTCTTTAGAAAGACGAAGTAGCTCAAATATAGATAGTCTAGGCGGAGTATTGGCTAACTGGGCTAGAATATCAAATTTGTAGGGTTTTATCACCACCCCCTGATTGGAAGCAGACTTCAATGGGACGTCAAAGCGTACTACTTTCTGTTTTCCCTTTTCAACCACAGATGGTTTAGCAGGAACAGGAGACGGTTGAATTGGTGGTGTTTCAACATCCTCTGCTTTTTTGGAGGATCCATCATAATCTTTGTGGTACTCTTTCCCAGATCTTGTACCAACAAAAGTTTCTTCTTCGGACTCAGGAGAAGGAAGTACCATATTACAGGATTTAGTCTTCCTTTCCTTAGCCTTCTTCTTGTGAGGATTGTTATGAGGAACTTCAGAACCCAATCCAACAGTAGATTTTTGATTTTGAATTTACAAAGGAAGTCATATTCCTTTATCATAATTCAAACCTTCTGCTTTTTGAAAGTCATAACCCATCTTCTTCATGAGGAGGACAGATTGCTGACTGTACAAGTAGGTGGGCAGTGGACTTTCAATAGGTGGTTCAACAAAGAAAGAAGAAGAGATCTCCGTAACTACAGAAGAATGAGGAATAGAAGTCTCTGTAGCTACAGGAGGAGAAGGATTTGGGATATGAGGAAGAATCCCTGTAGAAGCTTTTTCATAAGCAGCGAAGACTTGTTGTGCCCTGTATAAGGGAACACTATTCATGGCTAGCCACTGCTAATGAGTAAGCTTGAGCTTGGTAGTAGGAGTCAGACTTGGAGGACATATGTTCAATCCTTTCAGTCTATCTTCCAAAGGAATGCCATCCCATAGATGATCCAAATCATCAAGATCTGGAATAACATGAGAAATCATGTTGCAGGTTTTGACTTTCTTATCTTTTTAAATTTTGAAGTTTTACCTTCATCTTCCATTTCAGGTACTAAATCAGGATGTACCCACATAATTTTACCATTCTTTAATGTAAGAGACAATAATCCTTTAATTTCCTCCCTGGCAGGCGGGATATTCACAATCTTCATCGTCGCTTTTGGAATTAGGACAATTCCATCTGGGATTTACTGAGAAGGAAAATCTCTGAATTGAAGAGAAACCATATTGGTCGTGACCGTATGCTCATCGTTGGTTAAAGCGATGGCATTGGCATTAATCAGCTCTTGGATTTTCTTCTTTAGGACATAACAAGCCCTGGTGGGATGATTTATGTATCTGTGATAGATACAATATTTGGGATTGTCAGTGAGATTTACCTCATTAGGTCTTTTTAGCTCCGGGATCTGGAGTTTTCTACTCTTCACCAAACATTGGAATATCCCTGGGATATCGCTCTCGTCAAAAGAATATTCTTCTTTTGGCTTAGAAGACTCCTGATTATTGGGCGTCATTTTGTTTTTGGAAAGATTAACCATAAGGGTATCCTTTCCTTTTACATTACGATTGCTAGAATTATTATCGGGATTTTCTTTCTTTTCTTTATCCTCTGAGGCAAAAATCATCCCATGTTCACGAGCCAACCTACCATTGGTCTTGGCAGAAACTGCTGCTATAATAAACAAAGCCCAATCTGTAAATTGGGAACCCGTGAAGACAGCAATGGATGGTCGCATATTCATCTTGCATGTATCAATTAACGCTGAATCTGGCATACCAGGAGGCATCTTTAGAGTAGCCTGTCGGAAACGTTCAATGAACGTCTGAGTATCTTCTTTTTTTTTGTTTGATTTCTATTAAGGAGGACATGTTCATGTCTATACCTCCTTCATAGAAGCGAGAAAGAAACATTGCCTTAAATTCGTCAAAAGACGAAATACAATTGTCGGGTAAACTACGATACCAGTCATAAGCTGAACCCGTCAAGCATCCATTGAACACTCGAGTGAGAAGAGCATCATTTTTCTGCAGATGTACAGTCATAATATCAAAATAATTGATATACTGACTAGGAGAAACCCTTCCATCAAACAATACCAATGATTGTGGCTTGAATTTTGGTGGAAAGGGCACATCATTCCAATGAGGAGGATAAGGTTGCTTAATCCCTAACCTCTGGAGTTGATCCTTGTGCTTCAAAACTTCAAACTGTGCTTTGAGCTCACGTACTGCTTGAATGGCTTTACTAGTTTGCGGAAGCACATTTGATTGAATGGTTGTTGGATGTACCGTAACCTCTACCGGAGATGGTACATCTTCTGGAATAATGGGATCTGGAGATGCAGAATTTTGGTTAACAGCAGGCTCTTAAATATTCAAAGGTATATCAGCCCCTTGACTATCTTGAGTTTGTACTGCTACTTGTACCGGTGTTACTATTGCCGTTTGAGAAATTTGCTGAGCCGTTATTATCTGGTACATGCTTTGCATCATAGTAAGCATGTCCTTTAATGATTGCTCAACGGCAGTGAGACGTTATTCTGTATTAGCCGATGATGTCTCTGGTTCATCTCCAATAGCATAGGATTCAACCTCTCTTGAAGATATAGAAGGATTAGTATAGAGGTATGAATCGACACTATCAGTTTCGGACTCAAAAGATTGAGTACCCCCAGCTTCTGAATCAGAAGTCTGCAACTGTCTTTGCCTTCTTGATCGAGTATTTTGATATACTCCTTCAAAAGAATCAAAAAGTCTGTTGAATTATGGTTGACCTGGAGTTTGGGATGTGTTCCGTCTAGGACGTCGTCCTCTGTTGGTATGAGAGGCCATGTTGACTGACGCATATGACAACTCATGTTCTTGGTCATCAGCTTGTTGTTGAGGCACATTAAAACTCAATCGATCAAAAATTGACCGTTTTAAAGCCGAACAGCAACAGTTGATTACAATCTGGTGACACTTACAATGGTGATTTTCTTGGGGGAGTGTCACGGGAGATTGTCTATTTTTATGCTTTTGCATAAGCAATTCACGTAAATCAGAAGGAGTAGAGGGAGTAGTCTTCTTTATTACATTTGGGATAGAAAAACGTTTAGTCCCTTGTGTATAAAGAAGACTATTGGCAGCATTCGCAGAACTAAACTGTACATTTTTACGCGCTTGGATTTGTGTGCATAAATCTTGAGATTTTTGAGCACGAAGGACTCCATTTTTATTGCGTGTAATTTGTAGGTTTGGTACTTTACGTACAGCAGTATAAGAAGGTTGTTGGTTGAAAACAGAAGTTTTACCAACTGTGTTTTTATGCTTCATGCGTGTAGGTACATTCACTTTAGATGCAGAAGCATCATTGTAAATTTTATCTACACTATCACAGATATGAGATTTACCTTTACGCATAGAGCGCAAAACATGAGTATCTGCCATGTCACGGACGGGAGATTTTCTTTTACGCGAAGAGCATAACTTTTGTGTGTCTACCACGTCACAGACGGGAGACTTATTGTTATGCTCAGAACGTAAAGCATTGGAGTCTGCCACGTCATAGACGGAGGATATATTTTTACACTCAGGGAGTAAAACATGATTTTTACGCGTAAGGCGTAAAACCTGATTTTTACTCCCAGAGCGTAAGACTGGAGAGTCTGCCACGTTACAAACGGGAGAGTTGTTTTTACGCGCATGGCGTATCACCGAAGTAGAGACTGCTTCATCACAGATAGGAGCCTTTACAACATGAGTGGAAAGAATTCCCTTGCCATCATAAGTAACAGAGAGATCAGAAGCTGTTTTGGATTTAGGAATCCAAACTTTTCGTGCTTTGCGAGATTTTTGAACACTGGAGCAGCGAGAACCACCCCCAGTTCGGAGCATCTCTTCCTAAGCAGTCTAGTCGAAGTGTACAACCAGAGTCTTCTTTATCGATCCGATCGACACATCATCATATTGAGCAATTGATGACCAGTATGCAAGTTTAATCCAGTATAGTGGACAGAATCAAGACATCTCAGGCAACAAATTCTAAGCTATAACGGCTCAGAGCAGAATGTAAAGCAAGACGAAGACCAGAGTTATGTATTCACAAAGACGGAACACTTCAACATGAAAGGTGTCTTTGTGTACCCAGTGGTGATATCAAGCAAGAGGTTATGACAGAGGGTCACAGTTCTCAGTATTCAATTCATCCCGGTGGCAGAAGATGTACCAAGACATCCGTCAGCATTTCTGGTGGAATGGCATGAAGAGGGAGATAGCCCGATTTGTCTTCCATTGTTTAGTTTGCCAACAAGTTAAAGCTGAACATCAGAGGCCAGTTGAACTTCTTTAACCTTTACCGATTCCAGAATAGAAATGGAAGCACATTACCATAGATTTTGTAACTGGGTTACCTAAATCCCCAGCTGGAAGAGATGCTATCTGGGTTATAGTTGACAGACTCACCAAGATAGCTCATTTTATCCCTTTTAGAACTGGCCAGTCAACGGATCAGCTTGTAGAGATGTACCTCAGGCAGATTGTCAGATTACAAGGAGTGCCAGTTAGTATCATATCAGACAAAGATTCAAGATTTACATCGTACTTTTAGCGGAGTCTTCAAGAGAGTTTGGGGACTCGTGTCAAGTTCAGTTCAACTTATCACCAGCAGACAGATGGTCAGTCAGAACGCACGATCCAGACTCTTGAAGATATGTTATGGTCATATATACTCGACTTTAGTGGTTCATGGGAATATCACCTTCATCTCGTGGAGTTCTCCCATAATAACAGTTTCCAGGCAAGTATCCAGATGGCACCCTTTGAGGCCCTGTATGGCAAAAAGTACAGATTACCTTTAGCTTGGGATGATGTAGGTGAGAGGCAGATCCTTGGTCCAGAGATGGTTACACAGACTATCGAGGTGGTCAGACAAGTTAGAGATCATCTTTTAGTTGCACAAGGTCGTCAGCGCCATTGGGCCGATTCTCATCGGCGTCCTTTTGAGTTTTCTATCGGCGACCATGTATTCCTTAGGATCTCGCCTACCAGTGGCATCATTCGATTCGGCGTACGAGAAAAGCTTAGTTCTAGGTATATAGGGCCTTTGATATTCTCGAGCGAGTAAGTGATGTGTCCTATCGTCTCGCTCTTTCGTCGTCGTTACGTGAGGTACATAATATTTTCCATGTATCCCAATTGCGACGGTATATCCAGGATCCGAGCCATATCCTTGATCATTCGAAATTGGTTGTTGGTACCAACCTTTCGTATGAGGAAAGACCCGCATCCATATTGGACCGAAGCGAGAAGATATTCAAGAACAAGATTATTAAGTTAGTCCGTGTTGCTTGGGGTCATCACTCTTTGGGTGAGTCAACGTGGGAACGTGAGGATGATATCCGATCGCGATATCCACACCTGTTTGACTCATAAGGTATAATGTCTAACTTATGCCTTATGCTTTTACTTCCCTGCTTGCATGAATGATTGTTTTATTGACTGTTAGTCGTAGATTGCCATTTTTAGTGTAGCTTGCCCTGATACCTCTAGCCTCTTGATTAAATTCTGAGCACAGAATTCTTTTAAGGTGGGTAGAGTTATCAATCCCGTTTCCCGTTATACGTATTTTCAGTATACGTGTACAGATTTCTGGCCCGTATTTTGACTTGTCTAGCCTGACTTGACCTATTTTGGCTTGAGTTGGTTTACCTTGGTTAGTTTTGGCTTGGCTTGGTTTGGTTTGTTTTGGTTCATCAAGAGAGAGGGGGGTTGATATATAAGTCAATTCCACTCTCTCTCCTCCATTTATTTCTCATAACTTCTCCATCTTCTTCATTTACTCTCTCTACCTACACCCAAGAGCTCTAGGCAAGTGCAACTTGCTTCATGATGGATCTTAGATTTTATTGTTGCATTGTCTTCCTCTCCTAGTTCTAAGCCTCTTTAGAACTTGTCATTTTTTGTTTTGATGGATAGATTTTTGTAGATCTAAGTTTTGATCTTTCTCATATTTTTTTGGTTTTGATCTATGAAAACTTGGTATTTTCGAAAACTAATTGATCCATGTTGTAGAAAATTTTATTCTACCCGATTTTGACCTTTAAAAAGTTAGATTTGGACTTGTTTTGACCAAGTTATGGACTTTTGAAGACATGGGTTCAAACCATGAATTTTTTTGCTGATTGGAGAAGGCAGTGAGCAGTGTGCCACTGTGTTGCACGAGCTTTTTAGATTTCGCGTAACCTGGGGAGCCCAGTGCTCTTTAGCCTGGCACAACCCAGCCTCGCTCAGCCCGACGTAACCTAGCCTCGCTCAACCCCTTGGGCCTTGGTGCAACTCAGCTAAACGTAGTTTGACGTGTGCTCTGGCGCAACCTAGCCTCGCACAGTCTAGTGCCTGGCGCAACCTGACTTGGCCCGACTTGTTCTGGCACAACCCATCCTGTCTTAACCCGACTTGCCTTGGCGCAACTCATTGCCCCGGCGCAACTTAACCCGACCTTGTGCATTCTAGTGTCTGGCACCCCAGTGCCTAGGCGTAACCTAATATTTGGGCACAACATATAGCCTTGGCACCCCCTAGTGCCTGGTGCAACCTATTACCCTGGCACAACTTGGCTAATGCCACTTGTTGGCCATGGTACCCCTTGCCCTTACATGATCTGTCATTTAATTATTTGTTTTATGTTAATTGCCTATCCTTTGTACTTGACCTAACTTGTGACTACCTGATTTGTTGATTGTGAATTCTTGGGC
This sequence comes from Iris pallida, assembly GCA_029216955.1. NCBI lineage: Eukaryota > Viridiplantae > Streptophyta > Magnoliopsida > Asparagales > Iridaceae > Iris > Iris pallida. The sequence continues at coordinate 14,636,501 of JANAVB010029215.1, read as the reverse complement.
TTGACTTGTCTTAATCTAAAGCATGATCACGACATGACCACACGAACACGACAAGACAACATGACATGATAATTCTCCGATAGTACCCCGTCGTGGTGCACTCTTGACAAGCAACCTGATATGACAACTCTTGATAGTGGTCCGTCGAGACGTACTCCTGACAAGTAATCTTGACAAGTAACAAGTAACCCTTGCCTGGGCACAGTGGGTGTTTGTGATCGTATAAGCTACATGCCTCTTCTTGCATCATGTCTAGGACATGGATCCCTGAATACCACGGTCAGGGATTCATACTGAATCTGACTAGGATAATGACTAGATTGATCAAGTAGTCTATGAAGAGATTTCCCAGCTACAGGCAGTCCCATTATCTGGGCGCTTTAATTGGACTTGTAGCCTGCCGTCGAGTAGGGCACATTTCCAGCACACTGTCATGTGTTGCACCTCTAAGTCACCTAATCCAACTCTCTCAACTTGTGACCGAATAACCTGGATTAAGACTGCAGGGCTTGTGGCTGTTGGAACATCTCGATGCATCTTGTTAGTAACTAGGCTTGTGATAACCCTAGTTAGTTAAAGTATCAAGTCGTACTCTTTATTTGGCCGTGAATGATGGATAGAGTCCTATCTTGTCTAGTCTTGCCTAGATCTAGTACATGGCTATCTTAGGACATGCTTGTTTATGCTTTACTTTATCGATAATTGGTTAGAGACTAAGTTCTGTTCAGGTGAAGGGTTACAACCTCGGTCCTCGTTTGGTTTACGGGTTATCCTTTATGTATCATGTGCTAATATACTGGTTTTAGTTCTTAAGTGAAACCTCCCTTGTGGCACTTGATCTTTCTGGGGTCTGATCCAGCTAGTTTTGTATGGCCAGATTTCGGAGTAGCTCCGGAGGATCTCCCTGCCTTCCAGCCAGATGGTGAATACTAGACGCAACCCTGACAATGAGTGGGTTTTATTTTGCTCTTCCACTCTAATTATAAAATTATTCTTTTGAGTCGTTTAGCCACCGAGCAAGTGTTAGCTCGTATTGAATTCTCATTCCTGTCTGCCTAAGGGCAGTAACATGATTGACAAATCCTTGGGTTGATCATGTATGACTTAAACTCTTACTAGTCTTCGCATTTTGTATGACTAGCTTCATGATCATCTGAATATGTAATATTTAGGATGCCTTACTTTGTATGTCTGATGATCTACCACCTTGTTACATTTACTTGCTTGCTTGAGATTGAGACACTAGGCTTGTTCTTGACCCTAAGAGACTAATGGCTTGTAGTAAACCCTCATGCATTTATACAGCCGTGACCGTATTGTGAGGTAGGATTCACTTCAATGTACGTAGCTAGCTGTGTCTGTCCCCCACTCTCCAGTATTCTGGTTCTGGGGTGTGACACCACAGCCATAGGATATGGAGCCAGAGCCGTTCAGATTCTGCCACGTGGCAGCCTGACCAACTAGCCGCGGTTCACCGCCTCTCCTTCCCTATATATATATATATATATGTTAATTCGTAAAACCTAGAAATTCTAGTAGCCTTTTTGTGGGAGAGTTCTAGTAGACTCCTCGACTTCGCGAAGCGTTTGCCGTTGATCTAGACGTCCGTTTCGTGCACCATTTTTTTATTAGAAGTGTATTGAGGTTAGGTTTCTGAATATATACTTTATTTTTTGGAATTTTGTTCTCGAGTTTCTGGATAATTATTTGAGTGTTGGTTGTCCAAAAATCGATACGTCGTACGGTTTTCAAGATTTTGAGTGATCCCAAACTCCTATTTGTGATCCGATGATGTTTTGGAGAGCTGACACCGAGATCTACAACAAATAATTTTTTCAAAAATTTAGAATTTCATCTTGTATTTTATTTTATTCGTAGAAGTTAGATTTGGTCAACAATTCATCGATTTGGTTACGGTTAGCCATAATGGTGATAACTTTTGACCAAATCGTGATTTTGTGGCACGGTCAATTTCAATGCACTCGTAGCACTGAAATCTACTATGTTACACATCAAACTTTTGAAGTCATAATGTTTGACTAGTTAGTCAACGGTATGTCTCGGTTTGTGTGCCACGGGTTCCGTATTTTGAACCATGCCAAATATTTGTGTTTAGATTTTATTTCAAAATTAAATAGGTTAAAAGAGAATTTTAGATGATTTATTCCAGAATTAGAATATGATTAAATAGGTTTAACTTATTAGCCACTTTCTAGAATTTTTAGAGTGGGAATCGTTGATCTAATTTATGGTTATTTTTGTGACGGAGTAGATCGGGCTACGACATCTTGTGTTGTGATTTCATCATCTATCGGAGAAAGCAAGTATCACTATGACCTATGTTTCCTTTTTTTATACTGCATGTATATTCGTGTCGTCTTTTTACTATTACTCATTATGATTCATATTGTCATTGTTCATGATTACTATTGTACACGAGAGTTAGAATCGTTAGGGTATACATACATATTCATGTCTTACTTATTGTTTTCCATTATTTACAGTTTAACGTATTATTAAAGTTTATCGTAGTGGACATGTATTGTGAGTGAGTCGGACGGAGGAATACAACAAGTAAACATGTGGTCAACGAATTGAATATAGACCCCCTATACATTGATTGCATAATATCAGTCATGCACCACACATACGATTGACGGATTTCCCAAGCCGTCTACATGCCGAAAGTCGGTATTCTAAAATAGACAGTACACGTGACTTAATCATTGTTGCTCTATTGTCTATTATTCTTCTTTTGTCAAGTCTACCTTCTTATTGTTATCATGTCTTAGTGGTATTTCAAAGTCTACCTTCATTTTATTATCGTGTGTCAAAGGTACTTCCTTATCATACAATGTCATGCCTATTCTTATCTTCAATTAATTTCCTTTTA